>RJWJ010003364.1:0-87405 GCA_004363605.1 Indri indri
TCTCTCTCTCTGTGCAGCTCTCTCCTTTCCATACAGCACTCTGCTCTCCGGCACTCTGCCCTGAGAATTCTAGCCTCTTTGGCCTCCTTGAATTCTGAACTTAGGGAGATGTCTGGGCTCCACGCAGGTTCTCCCTCTCTCCAGGCAGGCAGCTGGGGTACTGGCGAAGCTCACTCCACTTGGTTCCTCCTCTCAAGGATCATTGCCCTGCGGTGCCTGTTGTCCAGTGTCTGAAAACCGTTGTTTCATGTATTTGGTCTGTTTAAGGCAGGAGAGTAATCAGTTCCTGTTACTCTGTGATGCCTGAAAGTGGAATTCCTAACTTGTCACATTTCAAGAAACACAATATCCATGGGATTTTAAAAAGTGATGAGTTAAGTTCAAAGGAGATGAGAAATGTGTTTTGATTAGGAAAGTTTCTAACAGGTTTAAGTTCTATTTTGTTAAAAGATAAAATGTCCACCTTGAGACAAATAGAGTTTTCAGAAGATTTCCCAGAGGACCTGTGATGGGTCAACACCAAAATTACCCCTTATCTTCCAGGATTTACCAAGAAGGTACAATCTTCATTTAATCCTAAGATTTTTTTTTTTTTGTACATTAAATATCAACATTTTAAAGGAAATTGGGTCAAAGATGTAGTATCTTATTAGCCAATGTCCATGAGCACGATGATGAATTTATATGCTTAGGCAAAATAATGAAAAGCTTAGTTCCTGCTGCATATATTAAAAAGTCAAGCTATCACATATTATAGCAAAAGAGATCTTGGAGAAAGCAATGGTTTCCAACCCTGATTTTGAGACAATCCAAAGTGCAGCAAACTATGTCAAAGAGTATACTAAAATTCTTTCCCTCAGATCCTAAAATTTAAAATTAATTTGATACCCAAACACTGATTTTTCAGAAAGAAGACTATTTAAATAATCAAGCAATTAAACTGGGGATTGATTTTATAGCTGCAGAAAGCAGGAGGTACAATTTTCCTATTGCTAACTCTATTCAGTGAAATTTTTAATCTATCTATGATTTATGAAAATGGAAATGTATCTGCAATAATAATGTAAGAATTATTTAGCTGTAGGTTTATCCATAAGGAGGGCACTTTTTCTGAAGAGCATGCTTTTCTTACCTCTAAGGTAATATCCTTTTGACAGATAAACACATTGAACTGCTTCTCAAGCTACCAAGTTCAGTGCGACAGATTGCCAAGGGGAAAAGAAAGCTTATTTTCTTCTTGTCATTAATAGTTAATTGTTATTGCAGCTTCTCAGATGGGAAATGTGGGTTAGGGAAATCATATCCATCCTTTCTAAAAGTGCTGCAATATTATTAGAGGTGATCACATGGCAGAAAATAAACCTATTCCTTAAGGGATTCAGTGGAGTGGGCATATGGATTTATCTTTCTCCCCTCTCTAAAGCACTTTTGCAAGTAGTCCACCTGGGATAGTAAATCAGTGTTAATGTTTCATGAAAGCTCTCATGTTCTGGAACAATTTACATTTGCTGCGTTTCTGAAGCTTGCCCTTTGGGGTGTCACGTGGGTGCCCATGATAATACTTCATGCGTTACTGAGGCGCTTCCCCTGCCTGTTCCACTGCCAGTGCCTCTTGTGCAATTATACCGGTATTTAGAACAACATCTTACAGAACTGTGGTCTGACTCTTCTAATCTAACACCTCTGTGATGTTGCGGCTTCTCTAATCGGGGAGAAGAAGAGAAGAAAAGTGACCAATAAAGGTCAACTGGTGGAGAAAAAAGCGGAATTTTAAATTGCCCTCAAAACACAGCAGAAAGACAAAGAGATCACTTTGACAATCCGTAACAATTGAGCAATGTATCTTGTAAGGAGTTCCTGAATGAAGTAAAGTAAGACAAAACACTAAAATAAGATAATGTCATAAACAAACAAAAATCGTATTATAAATATCAGTCAATGCTAAATGAAATCATTAGAATTTTGCGTTATTTGCTGCTTTAGAATCTGGTGAAGTCCTTCCAGGAGGATATAATGGATAATGCTCTAGCAGTTGAGTTGGGCCTTATGCCCACTGCTCACAGTTATTGACCTCGGGCAAGTCACTGACCTCTCTGTCTTATCTGCAGCTTCTTCACTGGCACAGTGGACATGGTAATGGAACTGACTGTGTGGGGGTGTTGGGAGAATTCAGTGCAAAGGGTTCCATAAATGCTGGTATTGATATAATAATCATAAATACCCAGCACAACCTACATTTGTTTCAGGTATCTGGCAATATACAATGAAAGTGGCCTGGAGACCTGAATTGCCTGGGTTGGTAGTCTAAGATTTTTGCTGTGTTTTACATGGAGACCAGCCTCTACCTAATGGCAGTGTTCAGTTAGAAGCACTTATTTTAACATCTACAGCTTTAGCTTTTGAACATTTTGCAGGCAGTTTTTTTCTCAAAAAAAAAAAAACACACACAAATATATTCTAAAATGCATACTGTAACCTATTTAATCATCCAGACAATGAATATCGTGTCTGTCTTAGTTTTACTTTTAAAGCTGCCTGAAGAATTTCACACTTGGAAGCATGTTTACTGAGCTTCTGACATAAAATCCACATAAAATGGAGATGAGAATGTCATATTTTATAGGCACCTGTCAGTTCATAATGTCCCATGAAATTATTATTTCGGAACAGTGCCTCTCCTTGCCTATTTTGCATTGGTTGGGAAGCTGTAGCTGTGTCCATCAAATGTAAGCATCTAACATTTATGCAGAAAATACTCTTTTCACTTTATTATAGTGCATCTACATCCCACTGTCCTCACTGTCACTGAGAAATCACAATGATACCTGAGGGCACACTGACTTTTTGTTAGATGATTCACTGCACATTAACTACTATGCGTTACCCTTTGGTAGAATAATCAGTTAAATCAAATCCTAGTTAATGCTGACAAGATGTGCAGTCATGGACTTGCCATAGCACGTGTTTCAATTAGGTTTGCTTTTCTTATGTATAAGGTCTTAAAGCTAATTGGATCAGAGAGCTATTGTCTTTCTGAGAAAGATAGACACATAATTATGCTATTTTGTTAAGGAAAAAGAAATATGCATGGCACTGAGATTTCCATTGTCATTTAAAATACTAGGTGCATTTCTCACCAGGGCATTCTCATTCTAGTTGAGAAACTACTTAACTTCCAAATACATTTATCAGAGAAATGTTTTCTCAGCAAGCATTTCCAGGCAACTTAAATTTTTGGTATGATTTTTATATTCATTACACATAAGAGCAGTATTGTTGCATTAATTCAATATTCAAGGAAGTGGTCTTTTAAAACTGATACTCCAGTAATTGTTAAAAAGTTAAATGGTCATTCTCAGAGATTAATGTATACTGACCTTTCACCAGTAATTTTTGCACATACCTAGAAAATGAGAGAAAAGACCTCTGTGAAAATAATGATATTATGTCTACATTCTCAAAGACTACATGTTTTCAATATTATCCTCAACGTTAGGAAATATACTGGGCGGTTCCACACTGGACATTTGATAACTGACTTCTTTCTGCGTAGCAAATTCTGGGGACTGTATGTGTTTCATTCAACCTCAGCAATTGTTTTCATCGGGACAGAACTACTAAAAATAACTTCAGGGTGGATCTTTAGGGTTTAACAAACCTAGCAGATGCTTACCTGGGTGTATTTATGGGGGAATAGTCCAAATGAGGAATGATAAACAGTGAAACACGCTGACATCACTGGGAAAGTCCAGCTGTATTTACACGACTGCTGCGGGTCGCTTATCCTTTCCTTGTGTGATCTGTTACAAAAACAAATTACTAATATGCTTTTCATTTCCAAGTTCATCTAAATAAGGTGGAAATTGGCTCAGTAATATTCTGAGTTCAGCTTTGTCCACGATTCAACAATATGTTAACAAGGGAAATGTTAAAATCTTAAAAAAAAAAAAAAAAAGAGCTTCACAGAAAATCTTCTTTTAAAGTGTAACTTTAAGTAGTGTTTACTTAGCTGTAATGTTTAGATTCTCCCTTTCACTCTTAGTTGAACTGATCATATGGATAAGTGAAACCATATTCAATCAATGTAACATTTATTGAGGATCTACATGAAAGGTTGGGCAATAAAAAGTAAATACAAAAGTGAAGATATTTGAAACTTTCCATCAAGGAATTTAAACTATATTGAGCCAAAATGTATAATCCAGTGGTAAAAATGGACAAGTAGATCGTATCTGGTGGTGGGAAGGCAGGGAGATATTGGTCAAAGGGTATAAAATTTCAATTAGGTAGGAGGAATAAGTTCATGATATCTATTATACAACATGATGACTATTGTTAATAACAATAAAAATAACAAGAAAAAAATGAGCAGATACCTTCCATTCATTAGGAATGCTTTCAGCAGCAAGAAACAGAAAACTCAACTAAGGTTATAAATAAATAATTTTCATTTCTCACATATGATAAGTCTGTAGATGAGCAATCCTGATTAGATGCAGTAGTTCAACAAGGTCCCATCCCTTCCCTTCTGCATCTTTAGCATTTGCTTTCTGGCCTTGTGATTTCCACCTCATGGTTGTGAAACAGCTACCACATCTCTGAGTATCATATCAGCATTTGGGGAAGGAAGGAGGAACAGACGAAGAGCTCCCCTGTACTACCCGTCTTTTTATAAGGAAGCATAAGCTTCCCTATTAAGTGCCCTGCAGACAAGTCAGAACTGTGCCATGTGATCATAACTACCTGTAAGGAAGGCTGCAGAAATGAGTATTTGGTTTTTCCAACCCCTCCAGTGACAAGCCGCAAGGAAAAAGAAGAAAAAAATCAGCTGCAGGAGAGGAAAAGAGCAATTTCTGATTTGGGGTAAGGATACTGTGGAAGTAGCACTTAGGTAAGATTTGATAAAGGAGTTGGGAGCTACATTTCAGAACAGAATAAGGCATGGGAGTATAAAAGACAGCGTGTTTGAGGAATGAGCAAATGGTAGTATGGGAGGTCTGGATGTAAGAGAATGTATAAATGTGCTGGTAAGGAAGTCGTGCACTGAAAATTTACAGAAGGATTTTGGGATTCATTTATAGAGGACCTTTATTGCTTTGTCAAATGGTTTATGTGGTTTCCCACAACTTACAAAATCAAAATCAAACTCCATAGCCTGGCAATCAAGGTTCTTGACAATTTAGACCTAACCTGCATTACCTGTTCATTTTTTCCTACCACTGTATCCCATATACATGCCAATATCTTTGGTCAATCTGGATTTCTTACCACCAACACTACCTCCAAAACAACACTCTCCTTTCTGTATTCAAACGATATCTACTGCTATGGATTCTACTAAAGCATTCTCCCCATCCTTTTCCAAACTGAAGTTTTTCTCATCATTTGAGGCCCGTCCCAAATGCCACCCTTGTAGGAAATCATCTCTGGTCACTTAACTGCCGTTGATCACTCTCTTTTGAACTTCCATAAAATTTTAACTACTACGGTCTTTTGTTGGAAAGAATGAACTGGGACAGATCCAAACTCCTAGTCTGGATTCAAATACTGGCAAGAATGATGACTCAGGCCCAGTTCAAGGGTGATTTCACTTCAGATAACTGTCAAACAGGCAGCCGATATACACTGAATTAGGATGCAAGTGAGTGGATGTAGCGCCACGGTGCCTCCCTATTCCCTTCTGAAGACACATCTGTAGTTGGTTGGTCAACTCAGGCCTGTAGGGGTAAGGAACCTACCAGATATGAGGAGGCCAGGGCTACAGGTTCAACGCCTTTTATATCACTTGGCCAGGGGAGAGACTACAGCAGAACTTCAGGTGCTATATATTACCATATAAAGAACTTTTTGCCTTGGCATAATTATATTCCACATTCTGTTTCTGGCCAGGGCCCACACACACTATTGACTACATTTTTTAAATGGTAGAATAATTTATTTATATATTTCAGAAAGTGTTGCCTTGTGGCTAAGAGCATCAGCTCTGGAGTCAAACTACCACAGTTTAAATCCCAACTCTACCACTTACGAGCTTTGTGATGTTGGGCAATGCACCTCAATTTCCTCGTCTGTGTGATGGGAGCAACAATGTTATCCATCACACTTAGTTGTTGTGAGGAATAAATTATATAACCCCAGTAAATTCTTTAAGCCAGTGTCTCAGATTAGTTGATGCTGTTTATCAAATTTAGATAATGTATTTGAGGGAGAAGACTTTATCTTATTCATATTTGTATCTTAGCCTATCATAGTTAACGCTTACTATTTGAAGAACAAATACGTGAATGACCAAACTGATTGATTTCAGTATTTCGTGGCTCTAGGAAGCAAAGCAATGGTTGACACGGGGTGGCAGTATAAACAAATGGGCTTATTGCAAACACAGGAAATCATTACCCTATTAAAAGGCAGCCAGTTCCACATTAATAAGCTGCTGGTGGAAATTCGTATTTTATGGCCTCCCTGAAGGGCAACTTGGCAAAATTATCAAAAGTCCATCAAAAGTCACAGATTTTGACCTCGTAATTTTAATTCTGTAAATTCTAGGAGTAATACCACAAGTGCAAAAACAATAGTATGGGATAAAATGGAAACAGCATAAATGTCCATCAATAAGGATTAATTAAGTAAATTTTAAAATATTTTTACGATATACCTTTGGCTTAAAAATGACATTATGTATTAAGCAAAAACAAAAGGATAACATCACAGATAATATAAGCCTATTTCTGTAAAAAAAAAATTAAAGATAAAAAGAATCTATAATATCTTGTTTGTGTGTGACAAAATAAGCCTGGGAGAGATATATAAAATATTAATTGCTATCTTTTAGTGAATATATGGATATGGATATAATCTTTATTGTTTTCTTTGTACTATTTTTTCAAATTTTCACAATGAACAATCTGGGGGAAAAAAAGCTTTCTTTTTGTAGCAACGATCATCTTGAAACTTGAGTTTTTACAAACACTGCAATGACCCAAGGTTTGCAGCATGTTCACACGTTCATCCGGGCTGTCAGCACTCCGTCTTGGTATGCGAAGACAGTGTGTGGTGTGGTGGAAGCCAGGAACCAGGAAGCAGACTGATTCTAATTCCATTTCTGTCGTTAACTTCTTGTGTGGCCTAACTTCTGTGTGGCAAACTTTCTTAAATTGTATTGAGCCATATGGATATTGGGTATTGGGTAAGATTACTTCTTATATAATTAGCTAGCATCAGGGATCTTCAAATGCTAAAAGAAATAGCAGCCAACCAACCTGACTATAAAGAGCATACAAGAATTAAAGACCCAAATTTTGAGTTAAAACACACAGACACACACACACACACACACACACACACACACACACAGCCAGGACCACATGAAACAAGAGAGGTGCTCACTCTCAGGGTCATACAAATTGTCTGATTCTGATCCCATTTCTAAAACCGAAAAATGCGAAAGGCTTTCACTCCCCTGAGAGTGAGTGCCTCCTAAATTTCGTGCCTTCTATACCTCTTATCCTAGTCCCTGCCATGCACGTGAGCACACAACCAAACACAGGTGCATGCATCTGCATACACATCCATGCACACACACACAGAAGCACACATGTGTGCGCACCTTAGCAGTAGTCAAGAAGACGGATGGCCAATAGTTCTTGATAATGATTGTCAATTCTGTTTCCTCATCAAGTATGTAGAAATCACCTAATTGCATTTAGAAAAAAAGAAACTGATCTGCCTTCTGATAGGTGATAAGGAAAAGGTAGAGAATTTTTCCTCAGGCATTTTATTTTCCTTATTTTCCTTATTCTGCATGATTCTGTTCTATTTTGCCATGGACATTATTCTCTTCTTGGTGTGAGCCCAGAATTCCCATAGTAGAATCCCATAGGAACTATATGGAAAGCCGCCACAATGACTACCTGTCCAGTGAAATCTTCCACTCATCTTCTTATCACAAATTCCAAGCTTTCACATGTTTACGAAGTATTCATTGGCCTCTGTCTACTTGAATTTACATACTACTGCTTCTTGGTCTTTCCGTTTAGATTTAATATCCAACTCTGGACATCTGAACTTGGTATTGACAACCCCAAAGAATGCCTCTTTCAGTTATTGCCCCACAAGTCTTGTCTCTGTGATCTACAGATGATACTCCTTATGGCCAGAGTAGGCCCCTGGACACCAGTGGCCAGGAGGAGGTGTTGAAGTGATGAAATTAGCAGGAATGCTCCAGGGATTATGGGCACAATATGGCAATTTATCATGACCATTCTCTTTGGCACATAGATGACAGCAACTGCTTCACTGACAAAATTTTAACATGACCCCAAATCAAAAATTTACTTTCATAAGATATGGTAAAAATTCATTCTAAATTTTGGTTTTGAAGATAAAATTAAGTTTAGTCTTATCAAAGTAGGCTCTTATCCTATGTAGGCATGTAATACAAACCAAATCTATTATACATAATAATAATTCACCCAAACACTTATTCATTCTCATGAGTTAAAGTAGGTAATTTTGACATATAGACAAAAGTTACACTCACATTCATTAACATTGCAGGTCTAACTTTTATAACATTAAATAAGCAATTTCCAAGGCACCATATTGGAAGAAATCTTATTCAATACTGAAAGTAATTACTTATTTATATTCTCATAGAATCATATATTGAAAAGCTATGTCTCAAAGTATAGACACTAATTATAACTGTTGCAAGCAAAGAGAAAGGAACTCTAGCATAGAAACCTGAAAACCTGTGTTCTAAGCCCAGGTCTTCCAATAGTTGCATGACCACAGAGGACAAACTAATTTCTCTGAGTTTGGTAAATTTACCTCTCTAAATTGATAGAGGTAAGACAACATAATCTCTAAGATCCCATCACTTTAACATGACCTATTTTTAATTATTATCTAACAAGTGTTTGCAAAAAGTACAATAGTACATTTGGAACTAAACAACAAAGTCACTGCCCTGTCATTGCCATTAATATTCAAAACCATTTTAACTCTTGTGTCTTATGCCTAATTCCCATAATTATATTTGATTAAAATCCGACAAAATATGACTTTGTTAACACAACTCTTCACAATATAATTTGCTCATCATTGCCTAACAGAGTAAATGAGACAATATTTTATGAGTCATGGAAAGACCTCTGTGAAAATATTACTCTTGGTAAAGTTGTATTAATTTAACAAATTATGTTTGCAAAACAGCTATTTTAAACCAGTGCTGCTTGTATTTTGTAAATAATTCAATAATTCTTTTAGTATTATCATTTGTTTCATTTCAGTCAGAACTCCACGTAATCTAACATTTTTTCTTTGCTGTCAGACAAGGGAGCTAAAGTAGAAGGTGATAATTATTTAGGTTGTAAAAACATTCTGTTCAGCAATGTGGGCTAAAGACAAACTGACTCTTACAGGTTTCCAATAAATATTCTCTCAATTTGGTAGCCATAATCTACTCTGCTACACCCCCACACCATCTGTTTTTACCCTCATATCCATAAGATGAAAGCCAAAACTTCCTACAAGTACAAGGAAGATGTGAAAGAAAGAAGAGTTCAATCATAATATCTTTGGAAAATCTATTTATTATGGATTGTCAGTATTATGAGATGGATGCATTAATTTGGGTTCTCCAGAGAAATAGAACCAATAGGATATACAGAGACAGACTGATAGGTAGATGGATAGATAGATAAAGAGATTTGTTATAAGGAATTGGCTCATGTGGTTATGGCAATTGAGAAGTTCCCAGATCCGTAGTCAACAAGCTAGGATCCAGGAGACCCAATGGTATAGTTCCAGTGCAAGTCCAGAGGCCTGAAAATCATGGGAGCCCATGACATAAGCTTCGGTTGGCGTCTGAAGGCCTGAGAACCAAGACAGACAATGGTGTAAGTTCCAGTCTGAGTCCAAGTCCAAAGGCAGGAGCAAACCCATATCCCAGCTGGAAGATAGGCAGAGAAAGTGAATTCTTTCTTAAGAAGGGTCAGGCTTTTTATTTTATTAGACCCTTCAACAGGTTAGAAGAGGTCCATCCACATTTGGGAAGAGCAATCTGCTTTATTTAGTCTTCCAATTCAAATGTCAATCTCATCTAGAAACACTCTCACAGACACACCCAGAATAATGTTTAACAAAATATCTGGGTGCTCTGTGGTCCAGCCCCATTGATGCAAGATTAACCATAATAATGGGCTTTACAAATATAGAACACAAGCTGAGTGTAGTAGCTCATGTGTATATTCCTAGCACTCTGGAGGCTGAGGTGGGAGGATCACTTGAGGCCAGGAGTTGGAGACCAGCCTGAGCAAGAGCGAGACCCTAGTCTCTACAAAAATAGAAGAATTAGCCAGACATGGTGGCATACGCCTGTAGTCCCAGTTACTCAGGAGGCTGAAGCGGGAGAATCGCTTGAACCCAGGAGTTTGAGGTTGCAGTGAGCTATGATGACTCCATTGCACTCTAAACCAGGCAACAGAGTGAGACTCTTTCTCAAAAAAAAAAAAAAAAAAAAAAAAGAATGTCAAATACAATTCCATCTAGATGTATTTGACATTTTTTTTTAAAGTAACTGCCTACCTCATATAATTAGTGGAAGATCCAAGATCATAACCTAAATCTTCATATTTTATTCTATATATTTTTATTATGTTATATTTTTATTCAACTCTCGTTCTACTAGCCACAGTAGTTCATTTTAAAAATTGCTATTAATATTAAAACTAATTAAACTATGATCTCCATGTTAATGAAGCCCATTTGTGTGTGTGTGTGTGTGTGTGTGTGTGTGTGTAGCAGGGGAGAATGTACATGACTTAATAGACATGTGGCCTTGGGAAAGTCATTAATACTCTTGAGCCTCAGTTTCCTCATTAGTAAATGAGGATAATAATTATACCTATTTTGTGAGCTTGTTGTAAAGATTAATTAGGTAAATGTGTTAAGTGTAAGCACTTACATTGACTGGGACATACTGAATATTGTACCAAATTGCTTCCGAGAGTTAGACGAGGATATACAAGTGTCTCTTGGGTGTGGCAATGTGGAAGCCATTAGACTGGTTTCTTTCAATTATTGGGACAATGTCAGACGACAGTGGTTGAAGTGCAAAATAGAAATAAGGATGAGGCAGAAACTATAGATGATTTGCTTGAAAATATTTCATGTGATGGGGAACAAAGAAAAGGGACAATAGTAGAGAAAGATGTGAACCTTATGAAGATTTAATTTTCAAGATGGCTTATATATTTTTTTTATTTTTTTAAAGACGGGGTCTCACTCTGTACCCCAGGCTGGAGTGCAGTGACATCATCATAGCTCACTGCAACCTCAAACTCCTGGGCTCAAGCAATCCTCCTGCCTCAGCCTCCCAAAATGCTGAGATTAAGAGTGAACCACTGTGCCTGGTCAAGGTGTCTCATATATATATTTATACATTTGTGGGAACAATCCAGTAGGGAGGGAATAACTGATGAGGCAGAAAATAACAGAGGAAGAAAATCTTAAGAACACAACAGGGGATGGGAACACAAGTGGAGGGCTTTGCCTTTGATAAGAGCAGGAAAGGGAGCTTTCACAGAATGGTGAGGGACTCCATGCCCAGTGTATACGGTGCTTGGCATATAGGAGAAACTCAATGAATATTTGTTGATTGAATCATGTAAACATCTATTTCAAGCCAGGGAAACAAAACAAGCCATAGATCCAAAGAGAGAACATTGAAGAGTAAAGAATAGGCAAGAACAAGGGAAGTATGTAACTGATATATACTCTTTGATTAGCTATTCTTTATTTTATAGTGTGTTCTTTAGTATGCTGATCAGACAACTTAGTTAATTTTTTTTTAATCACGCTGGATTTTTGTGTGTGTGACCACACAGACTATGCTGCATTTAGTTAATTTAGTTTTTGGTTTACTTTATGTCTATTGTAATCCCATCACAATGTAAATTCTCAGTGGAAGAGATGTGTTTTCTGTCTTGGTAATTCATTTTCAGAATTACAGCAGGGGTCTAATAAATTTGTTGAGAAACATGTCATTTTCCCTAGTTTCCATGATTATCTTTAGCACTGAAAAAATTATTGATTATGTTAAACCAAAACACATATTTACAAATCACATCTATATTTTGTCTTAAAGGTACTAACTGGCTCTTGGTAAGATCTAATTCAGTCAGAGACTGAATTTGTTTATAAGGCTAGGAAAACTGTAATGTTAAAAGAAATGAATACTCCTATGAGGGTCACATAAACTCACTTTTAGTGTGCCTATGTCAGGGTAGTCAAGTGAAATGGAAGATAGCTTATCTGTTATTAAAAATCTGCTAAATAGGTCAAGCACGGTGGTTCATGCCTATTAATCCCAGCACTTTGGGAGGCTGAGGTGAGTGGATCACTTGAGGCCAGGAGTTTGAAACCAGCCTGGGCAAAGTAATGAGACCTTGTTTCTATAAAATTTTTTTAAAAAATTAGCCAGGCATGATGGTGCCACACCTGTAGTCCCAGCTACTTGAGATGCTGAGGTAAGAGGACTGTGTAAGCCCAAAGTTCAAGATTGCAATGAGCTATGATTGTTCCATGGCACTCCAGCCTGGATAACAGAACAAGACCCTGTCTCAAAAAAAAAAAAAAAAAAAAAAAAATCTGCTAAATACATTTTGAACATACAGGGCTCAATAAAATTTTTTTGAAAATGTGTTGTTTAGTAATTAATTGCCTTCCTCAAAATACATGACAGTCAGCACTACTCAAAAATCAAGCACTATAAAGTATGCACATCAAATAATATGCATTTGATAACCAGACACATTTTAGATTTTTACTTACTTATGTCAAGGATAATTCTACCAATGGTAATAAATAATGAAACTTTGTCACTGCCTTTGCAGTAAAGGGAATAATAAATTTATAGGTACTAGTGTATTTCTCTAGTTTAACTACAATACAAACAGAAATGATACTTATATATACCCTAATGGAGTGTATTAATAATAAATGATGAAGCTATATTTTTATCACGTGGTAATATAAAGTTGAAAAATAATATGCTTGGAAGAATCCTAATGAATTAATAACAAACGTGAATTTATTCTCACACATTCAATGGATGAGGATTTATTTTATCTTATTCTAGAGTTGCTGTGAATTTTTCATTTGCAGCGTATTAGAAAACCATCAAAAATTGATCTCATCTCTTGTTATTCTGTTCTGAAGCTATTCCAACATTCTATTTTCTTGAACTTTCTTGAGACTTCAAGGAATACTTTACAATAGTCATCATATTTAGAAAGAATTTCGGCTTAGGGGATAGGAGATTTAATTCAATTTAAATTGAGAGTGTAACAGAAGAGACCCTGAGAAAGGGTCATTTAAATTGAGACCTGAATGATGAGGACTAGGGAGCCCATTGAAAAAAATGACAAAGAGAATATCATGTTAGAGTATGTGGAATCCCAAAAGTCAAAAGAAATCTGTATTGCCTTAGCCGTACCAGCACGGTAATAAGACTTGCATTATAACAGAGACGATTGGCAATCCCTGCCATCTGCCTCCACATACCCCTACAGATCAACTATCACCAGATCTCTAGCCCTCCTTGATTCTCCCGTCCTGATATTTGATAGGAATTCCTAGAAGGCATCAACTTTCTCTTGTAAGAGTAGTTCTTTTAGCTTTGCATGACATATACAGGAGTAAAGTTTCCTGCCCTTGCTCTCTGGGTATCCTGCTATGGAGTCTCTTGTGCCTAGGAAATTTCCATAGCTGTTGGCAGTAATAATATCTGCCTGTGGCTGTGTCCAGGTTTCCAGAAATGATGCGGATGTCATTGAAATTGACACCGAGGACACTGTTCTCTGATTGCTGCTGAGGTTCAAGGCCCTGTGTCTCATCACTGAGGACCTATGTGTGCTGATTAGCTATCTGAGCCCCCAAGCTGAAGCTCTGCACTGTATAGTACCAAAGGAAGGGGATTTCTCTGCTGCTTCTCTTCCTCCATTTGGGTGTGTTCCTTGGTTATAGATGTACCCAAAATGATGTCAGTTTTTTTGGTTTTGTTTATTGTTTTTATTTCAGTCTTCATTTCTCCAGAGTTCTGGCACAAACCTTGCCCTACATTCCTCTTCCCTCCTCTTCCATTTCACTCTAGTCCGTTATCCTTAAATCCCTCTTTTTAGACCCAGCCCCCACCCCTCTTAGGACAGATTGCTTCTCAGAAAGTTCCTTAGTCACTCATGTAAATAGACACGTGGTTGTTTCTAGCTCATAAGTCTTCTGGTTATTCCAGATTTTCCTAAATCCCCAGGTGAACACACCATTATTGCAAGCAACGGTCATTTTCACATTAGGTCTACATTTTTGGCAAGAAAGTTTCTCAACAAACATCTTTTACAGAAGACTTTTTTAAAATGTGATTACATGTAGATTTTAAAAATTTCATGTATGATTCCAGAATCCCCATCTGGTGCCTATGAGGTATTCTACAGACAACATATCTGGCTGAACTAACCATCTTCTTCTCCCTCATTTCTTCAAACATTGTCAAATAGTTCATTAGTAAGGAGATACGATTAGCTCGTGATATAGGAGGGGACTTCAAAAAGCTCATGGAAAAAATGGATTAAAAGATAAAAATAAAACATATAAACTTTCTCAATATAATAAGCTCATCAGGTTCAAGACACTCTTGTAAGTGACACTTCTGTAAGTCATTTAGTCCATCCCTAAAGAATTCGGTGTCCTGGGAATTTGACCATGTCAATACAGTCTTTTTCACATTATTAACTGAAGAAAAATGGGTGCCCTTTAAAGATTTTTTAAGATTAGGAAACAAAAAGTAGTCAGAAGGAGATAAATCAGTACCATAAGGAGAAAACCTAATGATTTCCCATCAACACTCTTGTAAAATTGCCCATTTGATGAGAGGAATAAGCGGGATCATTGTAGTAGTAGAAAAGAACTTTCTGGTGAAACTTTCCCAGGCATTTTTCTACTAAAACTTGGACTAAATTTCTCAAAACACTCTCTTGATAAGCAGATGCTTTTGTTCTTTGGCCGTCCAGAAAGTCAACAAGCAAAATGCTTTGAGCATCCTAAAAAACCATTGCCATATGACCTTTGCTCTTAACTGGCCCACTTTTGTGTTGATTGAACCACTTCCACCTCTTGGTAGCCATTGCTTTGATTGTGCTTTGTCTTCAGGATCATACTGGTAGAGCCATATTTCATCTGTTGGTTACAGTTCTTCAAAGAAATGCTTCAGGCCTTGATCCCACTTGTTTAAAATTTCCATTGACAGCTCTGCTCTTGTTTGCAGCTGGTCTGGGTGCAATGATATTGGCACCATCTAGTGGAAAGTTTGCTCAACTTTAATTTTTTAGTCAGAATTCTGTATATTGAACCAGTTGAGATATCTATGGTGTTGACTATTGTTTCTGCTGTTAATCATTGTCCCTCTTCAATTAGGGCACAAACAAGATGAATTCTTTTTCTTGCAAATTGATGTGAATGGTTTGCTGCTGTAGGCTTCATCTTCAACATTATCTTGTCCCTTCTGCAAATGAGTTATCCATTTGTAAACTGCTGATTTGGGGCGGTTCATTGTCCCAATAAATTTTTTATAAGTCATCAATGATTTTATTATTCTTCCACCCAAGCTTCACCATAAATTTGATGTTTTCTCTTGCTTCATTTTTAGCAGAATTCACATTGCTCTGAGAGGATCTTTTTTCAAACTGACGTCCTATACTTCTTACGTCTCAAACTAGATCCTGTTCAGGAATGTTATAGCAAGTATGAGGTTATTTTGATGCAAAAAAAAAATGAAATCCATGTTTAGTTTTTTCATAATATGCATTTTCTGTAAACATTTTGAAAACCCCTCCTCTAATAGAAGTCAATAGGTGTATAAAATCCAGAATTGTTCTTAATACCTGTGCCCAATATGAGAATTTTAAAAGTATTTAAAACTCAAAGGTCTTGAATTATCTTAAAAACAATTACATATTATTGTCTATATTTTTAAATAGACCAATTGCATGATACAAGTTTGAAATTTACATACTTATGTGATGCTCCTGTTGGCAATAAATTATGATCTAGATAAGTGATATGACAGAAAAGCTCACCAAGAGACAAAGCATCCTTTTCCATACTAAGCAGACTTGGTCTAGACTTTGCTTTTCTCTTGAAGAATGGCCACACGACATGATAGAAAAATTGAATGTGAGTTGGGGTAAGAAGGTCTAGTTCTGCCACTTATTGGTTGTCATTTAACTGTTTTGAATTTTAGTTTTCTTACCTGTAAAATGAAGGGAAATTTCTGCTCAGCTTAATAATAACAAAAATATTGAATGTTAACATTTATTGAGTGCATATTAAGTTCCAGGCAACACCCTACACAACTTAGAAAGTTCATCTCAATTAATCCCTTTCACAACACTCTGAGGTGGGTAGATTACTATTTTCTCTTTCAGATGAAGAAACTGGCCTTGTAACAGGGTAAGTAACTAGCTTCAGTTCATTCAGCCATGAAGTGGAAGAGCTATGATTCAGACTCAGACGGTCTGACTCTGAATCATTGCACTTAACTGATGTGCTATTCCGAATGAAATGGGAGATGATGTTCAAATGTAGGGGAGTGGTATTAACTCTGAAATCACTGTGGTTATTTTCCTCTGAGATATATGGTTGAAGCTAGTCATTTCTCAAAAACAGCAACTGCATTCTCTGTAACTGTCAACTGCAATCATTTTCCAGATAGACATGGCAATTTTGTATTTTAAAAATCTTTGAAATTAGCTCAACAAAATAACATTTTACTCACATTCCATTGCCCACAACTATTTTAATGATTTTGTATCTTATGAAAGCATTGTACATTATAAACTTTAATATATTTATATAGTTACAATTAAAGTGTACAAATCGCTTTGCATTATGCTTATTTCACCTGACATTAAATTATGAACCTGCTTTATTCATTCATTCAAAAGATATTTATTGAGCTTCCGCCATAAGCTAACCATTGTCTAGACACTGTGGATCATCAATAAACAAACCAGCCAAAATCCTCCCTCTTTTAAAGCATTGCTTCTAGTAGGAACAGAGTATAACACATCAATGATGAGAAGTGCTAAGAAAAAAATAATAAAGCAGGGTGAGGAGGCAGACAGTGACAGGTGGTATTATACAATAGTCTGATGAGGGAAGGCAACTCTGAAAAGACAGTGTTTCAGTAGAGACCTAAATGAAGTGAGGGAGTGAGCCCTGCAGGTATCTCAGGGAGAGAGTTTCTAATAAGGAAATGGCTGGAAAGAGCTTGGTGTGTTTGAAGAGCAGGAAGGAGACCGGAATGAATGGAATGAAATAAGGGGGAGAGTGGGAGAAGATGGGGGGTGCTATTAGAGAGACCATGCAAGGCCATGTCGGATTCTAATTTTATTCTGAATGAGTTAGAAACCTTCAGAGGGTTTTTAGGAAAGTACTGACATGATCCAATTTGTGGTTTAAAAAAGTCACTTCAGCTTTATGCAGAAAATAAACCATAGGGAGCAGGGTGGAAGCAAGGAGAGCAATCAGGACTCCGTCAGCATGGCCCATAATAATGGGGAGTAGGGCGGTAGTGGTGGAGGTGGTGAGAAGTGGCATTGTTCTGAATGTTAGTCAAGGTAGAGCTGACTAGATTTGCCAACCGCGGGACATGAGAGAAAGAAGGGAGGCAAGAACGATGGCTGGTTTTTTAACCTGAGCACGTGGAAGAGTTAAGCTGCCTGTTTCGGAAAGGAAGAGAATTGAAGGAGAAACAGATTTGGGGTAGAAGTGGGCAGGGTAGGAATCAGGAGTTCTGTGGATGAGACCAAGTTAGTTATCTCAGGGAGTATGTCAAGTGTACAGCTGGATGTACAAGTCTTGAGTTCCGAGGGAGAGGTCCTGGTTAACTTGAGGCTGTAGTTGAGAGGAAGAGACTGAACTGAGCACTGAGCTGTCCAAGGTATAGAAGCCAGGAAGATGAGGAGGAATGAGCAAAGGAACGGCCAACAAGAAGCAAACTAAGAAAGCGTGACATCCTGGGAGCCTCCTGAGGAGAGAGGGTCAGGGAGGAGGAAGCAATCATCTGTGCTAAAGGCTGCCGATAGGCGGACAAGATGAAGATTAAGGACTGACCTCTCGATGTAGCAATCCAGGTTCAGTTCAACACCACCGGGAGAGGGGGAGGAGGAAAGAGGAATTGGAAACAATGAATACAGACAACTCTTTTGAGACCTTTTGCTTGAAAGGAGAGTAACAAAAAAGAATCAATCGTGGATAAACAGGTCTTTTGGTTTGTTTGGCTTTTGTTTTAATATGAGAAATACTGTAGCACATTTTAAGGCAGATTAGCAAGATTGAATAGAAAAGACAAGCAAATGAGGCAGGAAAGGGAGGATTAGGACAGCACTTGCCTCCCTCCCATTGATATACCATAATTTACTTATCCTTTTTACTATTGGTTGAATTTAAGCTCATTTAAGTTGCTTCTGTTTTTTACTATAATGTGGCAAAGAAAATCTTTGTGCTTATTTATTTTTTGTGCATTGAAATCATTTCCTTAAGATAAATTTGCAGGTGAAGAATTACTAGATCAAAGATCATGAACTTTTTTAAGACTCTTGACAGTGCTCTATTGCTTTAAAAAATCAATTGACCGTGCCACCAGTAATGTATAAATGATTAAGTTTTTATTGCAACCTAGAGTTATGCCATATAACTTGAGGCAATAGTTCATAGAATCCCTAAAGTGTTTCAACTACCCTTTTTCTGAACAGACTGTTAGCTCCTTAAAGACAAGAGATAATGTCTTAATTATGTTCTTTGCCTCCTATTTTTTAGACCAAATATTTCTCTAATAATAATATTTACATTTATCTGAAATCCCTCTGTGTTAAATCATAATGGTGTGCATATGGTGTAGTGAGGAAAAAAAAAAAATCATCAGTTTTGGAATCAGACCAACCTGTATTTGAATCCCGGATTCATTGTTTGGGCTTCACTTAAGTCACCTTAATTTCCCCATCAATAAACAATTAACAACAATCCATGCTTTCTAGTCATGGTGAGTGTTAAAATGAGATATCTGTAAAGACCCTAGCACCAAGTAGGAAAATTTTGGTGAAAATAGTGGAACTTTTAGAAAAATTTTATATTTATTATGAAAATACCTTGTGAATGTTTAATTTTTTTTAAACCAGGAAGAAAAAAAATCCCTCATGCAACACACCTTGTCCTCAGCTCATAAAGTTCTCATCTTACTGTTTTACTAATTACCATGAAAAAAAATCCCCATGAATTTCAATTCTAGCAAACTGTCGAAATAGCAAGCACCTGGGGTATCTCTGGGGAAAGAACAGGCTGCTACAGTAGACCTGGGATCAGCGATGTCTCTAGAAATAATACCAGGCAGTAACCTCCAGGTGACTAAATGAGGCTTCATCTGCACACACAAGCTTAGAAAGCTTTATGATTAGTCCAGCCTGCTATGGAGAGGAAATAACACACAGAGGAGTACAAATGGAAGTTGAATTCATCACGACATCCCGTCAATTTCCAAACAGGTAAGAGAATCTTTCATGCTGGGTAAAGTAGAGGGTCCTCTTGTATAAGGTTGTGAGGTTAGGCGGGTAAATATTGAGATTTATGTCTGCAACTGTTTATATGCATGTATATAAATGAGTCAGCAGAAAACCTTTGTGAAATTTAGGGAAAATTTCTTTAGGCTTAAAGTCTGAAATTCAAAGAAAACACTATGCAATTATCCAATGTATCTTAACAGTAAAGACCCTACCACTACCATAAGGAGTTTCTTGTAAAATTCATAAGCATCCCAAAGAGAGTAGAATTACAAATCCATCCACCTGCACAGAATTCAAAAGTTTCATAAAAGATATTGATCGTTGTCTTGTTCAGTATAGCTCTCACACTTACATTGGAGAAAAGATGATTGCTTGCATTTGTAACTAGAAAAGAAAATTGAGAGGTTACAGTGAGCTAATTCACTAAACCTAGATGTTTCTATAATAGCAGCATCTTGGGGACCCTGCGTTTGCATACAGACTTCACTAAAAGACTAGTCAGTATCTTCCATTATAATCGGATGTGGGGGACCAGTGAATGCAAGTTAGTAATATGAGACATCCCTGGCCTAATTCCCAGCTGGGGAACTCAGATTTGTTGTTTTCCTTCAGTAAACCAAGAACCTTATTATTAAACTGTGACTGTTTTCATAAAAATTATGGCTTTCATCAAAAAATTATGTATGAATTTATTAGTTCATCTATAAATAAAGTGCTACCCTCAGGTGAAAAAAACCTCACAAAATGTTTAATTCACTTAAGTTTATTTCAAAAACTATGTATTTAGTTTCCCCTGTGTTGTAGGCATTGCATGAAGTTCTGGGCATAAAGAGATTAAAAATAAGAATTTAGTTTGGATGTTTAAAAATAATATAGTGGTTCTAGTGTTGGTACATAGTTATAGATAATTTTTATTTTATCTGTGGTCTTTGATGATGAATAACAACGTCAAAGAATAACACATCTGGTGTTTACATCCATCTTAATAATAAAATTGGATTAACTTCCTGTCTGATTCAATATTGCAGAAAACAGTCATCAAGATGCCCCAAATAAATCATTTGATTCAAGAAGTCAAGCTCTATTTCCCACAAAATATAGGGCTGCCAGATTTTTTTCTTTTTTAGTACGTCTCTGACATGAGACATGAGCAGATAATAATGCCAAATTATGGTTTGGCAACAATTTCAAAGCAGCACTTAGGGTTTAGCAGCAAGATTTTAGACTAAAGAGTAAGAAAAGTTTTTAGTGATTTTCTCTTAATATCTAGTGCATGTATACTTTTTATGCAGGACTAACCTGCTTAAGTCTTGCATTTAACAGAAATTAAAGCTTTAAAGAAGATGTGGCTTCTTAATCTTACACACCAAAATATCTTCCCCTACAGCTTCCACAGTCCTAAATTTATTTTTTTAAATTGCTACTGTGAATTAGTCAGTTGATAACTGATGCTGGATTGTGTTGTATGAAATTAGCCATTTCTATATTTAGCTGTAGCAGGAAGAATAAACTATATATAGTCTCCTTTGTTTTTCTGATCAATACATGCATTTCTATCTAACCATTTAAATAATTAGACCAGAGACAGAGCAATCCTAATAAATATCATGACTCCAATCATGCTAAAAGGAAAAAAAAAAAAAAAGAATCTTACTCTGGGAATTGGGAGGTAATAACAGGATGAAATTGGCACAGTCAGGCTGTGCATTAAAGTTATGCTGCAGACAGCGTCACTCAGAATCTTTCTTTTCTAGAAATGAGATGGTTCTCGAGGTGCTAATCACAAAAATAACACATTGTGGAAAATTATATGCATTTTATTATTTCGCCATGTCCTTCTACAGATGAAAGGATCACAAGAACACTGACTAAAACTTATTCCATACTCCATCTTTATTCATTTTTAGTTATGCGGAAAATTGTTAATTTCCACTATGATAGAAAACGCAAAATTACCAAGAATAAAAGTTGAAAGGACATTAAATCATAGAGTTTATATTCGCATCTCAAAAGCACATGTCGATAAACTTCATTTCATCTTACCACGTGTCTTGGTGAATTCTGTAGTTCACCAGAAGGGTAAAGACCAAAATCCTATTGCAGTCATTGAAGTCAAAGGAATCAAAATGAAAGTAAATTTACAACATCCTTCCATGGAGCGTTAGACTCCAAACCACCCTTGTGACTGGACTGGTATTTCAGAGCTTATATGATCTCCCTGCCCCTTCATGGCTCAAGCTTTTGCCTGTGATCGGTTGAAAGTCCCAGAAGAATGTATTCCTGTTTATTGAATATAAGCACATAAGAATAAAAGGTAGCCATCTCCCTATTTTACCAGATCTGTGATAAAGTACCAAGGACATGTAAGGATTGTTTATTTCTTTATTTTTTGAAAAATGGTATTTGTTTTTTTGATGGCTTGGGACAATATCAGTTTATGACTAGAAAGCAAAGTAGTTGCGGGGGGAGGTGCGGTGGTTGAGAGATTATTATTTTGCCCTTGGACATCTATTTCCAAGCATCCCTAAATGCCACTTGGAAGTTAGTTTGGTCTTAATTTTGATTGAATACCATAGTGAGAAGCCTCCTGTGTTCTTTCAAAAAATCTCCATGAATGGGCGCAGTCATGGCTCTGCCGATTGGAGTTTTGTCATTTTGAGGAGACTGGATGTAGAGACCTGAATTTCTCTGATCTCATTTTTTTTCAGGCAACATTTGCCTGACTGTGGAGCTTTGGTCTATCCAGGGTTTCTGCCTGGCCCCAACTCCAGCCATTTTCAACTCAAGCTTTGGCTGCTGCGTTCTGCCTCCACCATGAGAAATACTGAAGGGAGGGGGAGGGGGAGTAAATGACTCAGGGGGGGCTGAAAAAGAACACAAGGAGCAAGAAAAACAGAGAAAAAATAACATTCAGTAAAAGATAGGAAACATAATCGGGGAGCTGAACGTGGAAATTTCTGTTGACTTGAACATGTAATAATAAGACTCAAAAACTCTTTTAAAAGCAAGGAGGTTGCTATTATATTTGTTTACTGTACCCAGGATAATACCTGTTTGTGGTTAAATCGTGATTTTTCTCCTGTCTCTAAAGAACTTTGTATTAAACCTGTTTTCTTCTTTTTCATCCATAAATGTGTCTATAACTTTTATAAAAATATTTATATAAGTATAAATGGATGCAAAATCATAAAGTGTAGATATAGTAGTATCACAAAAGTATATAGAGTATTATTTTATATTTTATGGAATCTTTATCTCCTCTACTGAATTTGTACTAGGAAAAGTCAAGACTTTCACCATTTCATGATTTTTAAAAATAGCTTTTTATAAGGATGGGAGCTTACTATAAATTATACGGAATTCAAAGTTTTCAGAACAATGTGCAAAAGTTCTTCATTTAATTGCTAAATATGAGAAGTCTTCTCAGGTGAAAGAAAAGGTCTTTCCACAAGAATGTTATTAGGGGATACGAAAGGGGACACTAATTAAGAAGTAATATTAAAATAGAGGACAGAGATTAATGAAATGGGAAAAAACTAGGTTATAAAAAGCTTTCAAATGAGTAGGAGAAGGAATTCTAATCTAAAGTACTAAATGTGGCTCCATTTCAATATTAATATTTAATTTATACTGGTAGAAAAGGAGGATGAATGTGGATTGAATTCAACGTCTATATTCTGCACAACTTAGACCTTGGGCTGCATGTTCACAGTAGCCATGGGTTAAAGGAGCAGGATGGAGGGCGAACAGAAGCAGAGATTCTGAAATCAAAGTACCTGTCTTAAAATGTGCTGTTTTGACCTTCAACCTCAAATATGTATTTGCCCCCAAAACATAGCACTTTAGCAAAACAAAATTATTTTGATCGTTGCTTTTTCCCAAGGCCTAGATCTCCTGATTGACTTTTGGCTGAAGCTCCTGGACAAGCATAGCAATCAGTAAATATCAACACTGCAGATCCAGTCAGGCCACTTCTTAGCGTCTTGATGTTACTACTGTTCCCGTAAATAAGTTCAAGGCCTTCGTTTCATCAACAAATTTGCTACTCCATTTCCCCTTGTGCTGAATATCCAGAGAAGCAGGTCATTAAATTAATTGTGTTCAACATCGATGTGTAGTAAACACACATGGCAAAGTTTACTGAGAACTTTTGATCTGCCAGTTCTAGCTGTTTTATACCTAGTGGCTCATGTAGTTCTCACATAAAGACTACGAAAGGGACGCAGTTATCCCTCCCATTTGACAGACGAAGAAACTGAAGCTCGGAGTTAATAATTTGACCAAGACCACTCACCCCAGGCTGGAATCCAAGTCTACCTTACCAACCCATGCTCTTAACTATTATTTGATAACATGACAAAGTTTTTTATTTGGTATTTGGTCATGTATCTGTAACTTCCAAACATACAAACGTAGTTATTTAATATTTTAAGTTGTGCTCAGTCTCCCTAGCAATTTAGAAAACAGAATAGGCGAAAGCTTTTAAATGTGTGAGCACAAAATTCAAGTAGCTCCTGGATATCATCCTTGTCCACAAGGTCTTACCCTTTCTAAACAAGAAATTCATATATCTTTTCTCACTCACTGCTAATATACATTTAGCTCCTTCGTGAATTGTTTTGATTAATTGGCTGATTGAGTGATCTAGTAGCCCATGACAATAACAAAGTAAGTTTATGAGAAACTCATTAAGTTTGTATTGCAATTGTTCTCAAAATGTCTCAAAATATTACTAGTGCCAAAACTCTAGTATTGTTATTTCATGTGTTTAAAAGGGTAGCTCCTCACTAATGCAGGGATCTTAAGAAGAAAGATGAAGTCATCTGTGACCTGTTGCTGTGGTATAAAGGTCAAAGTTCTTATGATCTGGGGAAAAAGGTTTTCTGTTTACCATCCTACCTTTATCCTTTTGTTCTGAGCAAAAAGTGGTCTTGATATTCTGCCTGTTTCTTCATTATGCCTCATTCCTTCACCATTTAAAAGTGTCAATATATACTAATAGCATGCTAATTTTAGTTTGTTAATACCAAATTGTACCAACTCTTAAAAACTCATTCAGTGACCCTTTGGCATAAAAAAAAAGTCTACAGTTGTACTTAATGCACTCATATTGCTACACAATGAACATGTACTTTCATGTGAGTTCCAATGAAAATCTACTTGGCCTTCCAGTGGACCATGAATCACATTTTCAGAATCACTACTTGAAGGCCTCCAATTACTTCCTCATCAACACATCCAACAGCCTTTTCTTGCTTCACATTTTTTTAACCTCCAGCAGCATCTGGCTCTGTTGATAAATCTCTTTTGGAACCTCTCTACTCCCAAATTCTATAACACCATTTACCTTGATTTTCCTCGGACCCTTCTATCTCTGTAGATATCTGTGCTGAAATCAAGGCCAACTAACAAGAAAAGTTGTAAAGTTATAGAGCCCTTTTTTGTGTGTGACCTCATGGTGCCATGCATTGGTGTTTGAGTAGACCAAGAAATAACACTTCTCTCCCCCTTGCCTGAGAAAGAGAGAGATAACAGGCCTGTGGAAATCAAAATTTCAGTTCTGTTGCTGATAGAGCTGCTAGAAATGTGACTTTGGAGCATGACAATAAGAGTATTCCTCTATGACTGCTTCTCTTTCCTGGGCAGAGTTCCTCACAATCCCAGGCAGCAATGGTCAACACAACCTTCTCCTGCCTACAGAGACAGAGGCTTTCCGACTTACTTTACCACATACAAAGAGCAGACCAGATTGTATGGTCTTTACAGGAAGGCAGACCCCAAAAGGAAAGCACAGAGCTACACATACCCCAGTATCTCATTCCAAATGTAACAATTATTCAAGTTGCTTCCCCTCCCTTGGAGAGACTGAGAAGGGGAAGAATCCAGGAATATTGCTGAATTATAGCTGCCACCACATAGAATAAAACATCAAGACTGTGGAATAAGCATTTCTTCCTAAAATCATGGACAGAGGAGAGCCATAGAAATGTGATTGCCATAGCATCACATTAAAATAAATAAATATTTGTATGCTATATGTGGGTTTATGTAATATAGTCATATAATGCATATGTATATCATAAGATATAACCTATGTATCAGAAAAAAGCTAACACTAAAAATACTACAATCTTATCTCAGGGTGATGGGATAAATTATTATGAATAATATTTATTTTTTTTCTAATTCATTATATTTTCTAAATCTTCTGTCATAAGCATTATCCAATTTTTGTAGTTAGATAAGTTTTAAAACTCTCAAATTAACAAGAAATGGGTACTAATAGTGGGTAAGTTTGAGTTTAATTTATACCCACTATAGCATACAACTCAGAAAACTTATGTAGATTTCACCTATTGGAAGCAGGCTTCAAAAAGTTGATGAGACCAACTTCTGATTTTTTTCCCCTCTTAAATGGTATAGTAGTCAGCTTATCAGAGATGTTAATTACAAATCAAATACAATTGTGCTAAATCAATTTTTTTAATTTTTTAAATGATTAGGTATTACAGCTGAACTACTCAACTGAATACAACCTCCTCAAGAGCAGAGCCTTGGGTTTGTAACCCTTTCTAAGCCTACCATGTAACTCAGAGTCTTTCACTGAGTAACTACACAATGTTGATTATGATGACTCACATGTTCCTTCATTTCACAAGATTTATTAAATATCCACTATGTGCCAGGCCCTGTTCCAGGTCCTGGGGAGATAGCAGAGAACCAGACTGACAAGGTCCTACATCAGTGGTGCCCACATTTTAGTAAAGAGAGATTATACAGTTAGCAAATAAGTACATCAGGAACTGTCAGATAGCGATCAATGCTATAAGGAAAATAAAATCGGGTGATGTGATAGCGAGTGGCCAGGCTAGGAAGGGCTCTCAGAGGCCTGTAAACAAAGCTGTGAAAGGCCCGAGAGAGCCATCAGACCACAGCGTCCAACAGTTCTCTAAGCAGCAGACAGGCAAATGTCAAGGCCATAGGTAAAAATGAGCAGAGTTTGTTTGAGGAGCTGGAAAAAGGACAGTGGCCTGAAGGAGGGATATAAGATGAGGTTCACAGCCAACAGCAGCCAGGTAAAGTAGGGCCTTATAGGCCCACATAATGGAATTTAAATCTAAACAGAATAGAAAGTCATCGGAGGATTTTAAGAGAGAAAAAGAGAAGCTGAACTCTTTGGGGAAAAAAAAAAAAAAGATTTAAAAATGGGTGTGAAAAACCAAGAAACTATAAACAAAAGTTTTGTGTCTCTTCCTGTCTGAAACAATTGGGAGAGTCCATATCTTGTCTAGGGCAATCGCAAAGAATAAGCTAGCAGAATTCAGAAGATAAATGAAGATAATAATAAAAACAAATTGGAGAAATCAAAACCACATTAAAAATAAGAGAAGTAAAACAGATTCTGCTGAAAACATATAAGGATATAGACCTGAGAAAATGTAATATTTATTTTGCTGAATAAAGACATACATGTGGTTAGAGAATCTGAGTACATAAAATAATGTGGTGAGAGAGAAAGACAAAGAATGTGTAATTGCATAAATAGTGTCTTTGAAGATGAGGCCAAAATATTTAGAAGTAAAATCATTCAAATGCATAGTTAGGGAGAATATTTCTGAAATGGAGTCTGGAATCTGTAGGCTTCAAGGATATACCACGTAACAGGAACTATCAACCCAGGGAAATATCCTGGTGAAGTTTTATAACTTTGAAGAGAAAGACTCCTATGGGATTTCAGGCAGAAAAAGCAAATTATCTACAAGACAGTATAGCCTAAGGCCAGGTATTTTTCACAGCAACTTTCAATGCCAGAAGGCATTAGAAAATAGCAGCAGAGTTCAAAGACAAAAAATAAAAATAAAGCTTGAATCAAGAGTTTCATATCGAACCAAGTTGTTATTTATTGTTTAAGGTACCATAAATATATTCACAAACACATAACACCTCAGGAATTATAGCACTCATGAGCCTTACTTGAGAGAGGCTATTTAATAATGAAATACAGTTAAATAAGATATACAGCAAAATAAAGAATTCAGGAATGGTGACATCCTTCTAAAAATAAAATACTGAAAATGAGCAGTGAGTACATTCAAACATATAACTAACGCTATAGAACTGTAGAGAGTATAGTTATAGAATATATTCATTGGTGTAAATAATGCTAACACAATACCCTATCTGAGTGGCTTAATATAATAAAAGTTTATTTTTAACTCATGTCACTGTTTAATGAGCATTGTTGGATGGGGGCCTCTGCTCCATACAGTGATTTGGGGCTCAGGTGTCTTCCTTTGCGTGGCTCCACCATTTTCAATGCAGTTTTAGAGTCACTCTGAACCCAGAGACCAAAGCAAGAGAGAAAGGGAGAATGGAAAAGACACGTTCATTCTTAACCGTCTGAGACTGAAAATGTCACTTTACTTTCACATATATTAATTGTTGAGAATTATGACTATTCTCTAGTACACAGAATATGTCAATATCATCAACTGTAACACTATAAAAATAATATATTTAAAAACTAGAAGGTGATCATGAGAGTTGGTGAGAAGAGGTGTTTGTTTTTTCATTTCTTATAGCAAAAGTTAATAAATACTTCCTAAATTTTATAAATCAAGAAATAAAAGCTTAAATATATTGTCATATATTATTTAATATGTGATATAAATACAAACACTGAAAAAAATGTATAATGACAATGACAAAAGAACCAGACCATACACTAAAAGACAGAAAATGAAGAAGCATCAAAACAAACAAACAAAACACATAAAGTAATAAAACACATCTAGATCTATTAAAATAAAGTGAAAGGGATATGCTAACCTGTTAAAAATAAGAAATTATTAGATGCAAATTAAAACATTATATTTGATAATGGTATATATTATAAATATAGACATATATACCAGATATGTTAATTAATGAAAAAAGGAAATTGTGGAACCATATGTGTAGTTTAACCCTATTTGTGGTAAATAATAATATATATGACGTATAATATATACATATTATTTGTATATAATGTATGCACTGAAAATATCTGGAAGGATACATAAGAAATGGTTAGCAGTGTTATTTCTGGGGATCGAGATGGAGAGTTAGGAAGGACAAGGTATTTTTTACCTTTTACAATATCTTTCCATACCTTAAATTTTTTGTAATAAGCATGATATTTTTATTATAAAAATGTAAACAAAAAACGCTGAAGTCCAACACAGTGCTACTATTGGAGCACTGAAAGATTTAAGCAAAGGAAGGGGAAGGAGAAGTCAGGGAAGGCTGGCAGAATGGTCTTTGGGCTGAGCCCCCCAGGAGAAGGAAGAGCCCCTGGCAGTGATGCGCATGCGCACTGATACAGTGTGAAAAGGGCGTGGCATGTTTGACAAACGTTATGGATGACTGGAGTATAATATGCATGGTGGTGAAGGATGAGAGGTAAGAATGGAAGGACAGGGCAATTTCTGTGAACCGAGGAGTTGAGATCATTAATCAGCAAATGAGACAAGTGGATACAGCAAGGACAAGAGTAACAGCAGCGCTGTCCAGTCCAACAGCCAGGCTGGGAGAAACGAGAAGGAATCAGGGAAAGAACTCTGGAAATATGAAGAATCAGAGCAAAAGGTCACCCCCAAAAGGGAACACCAGCTCTTTAGCAATGGATACCAACCAAAATCAGAATATTGAAATGACAGATACAGAATTCCAAATATGGATTATAAGTTCAATGAAATACAAGAGAAAATGGAAAACCAACACAAAGAAACCACAGAGAAAATTCAGGAAATGAACCAAAAATTCACTGAAGAAATCAAATGATTAGGAAATGAGATTTCCTCCAAGTATTTTGAGCAGGATAATGACTTGATTGGGTTAGCATTTGGCACAGATAACTATGGTGTCCAGATGGGGAATGATTTAGAGACCATGAAAAATTGGCAACCCGTTAGGATTCTATTCAAATAGTCGAGATAGCCATGATGGTGGTCTGAACTATTATAAGACAGTGGAAATGTAGATGAAGAGAAGGTGGGTTCAGCATGCAGAGATATAGACATGAAGTGGAGTGAAGAATAAGGAAAGAGGCATCAAGGTGACTCTCAAATATGACGCTTTATCCCATTGTATGAAATATAGGAAGAGAAGCAAATTTGGTTGTGGATGGGGAGAGGGAGAAAGGTAAGCACAGCGTGGGTGATACTGAGTTTGAAGTGTAATTGGAACAGTCAGGTAGAGGGAAGCAGGCATAAGATTCTGAGAAGGGTGGGAACACGAAATATGGAAATAAAAATCACAGTCTGTAAGTAACAGCAGAAGACGGATGCAGAGAGTTATGAGAAGGGATGGGGTGAAGGTATAGCATGTCTCTGACAGGTCAGGGTTTTCTATTCAATTCAAAGACATAAACAGAGAACCTTTGGCTTTTATTCCTAAAAATGATTTGCCAATCAAACCCACGGCCTAACAGGTTTTGCCTGAAATAAAATTCTCATTTTGTCTAGAATCCTTTTTTTCCCCCCCTCAAATTGTACTCATATGTAATGTCTGGCACATATCAGGCCCTCAAATCTCTGTTTGTACTGTATTTTAGCATCACTATTTTATGGGGAATAGTCAGCAATCCATGTATGCACCATGGACTCAATCCAGCTTTTCACAGGCAAGCAGACAACTGAGGAAAATTATTCAAATGTTTTGATGCAATGAACCAGATGATTTCAATTTCAACTAATTACTTCAACTCACTTCTTCACTAGAATTGAGTAGTCTAAATTTCTGTTTCAAATGCACAGCTTTTACATTCTTGCAAAGTGGCCTTTTAGAGTGATTTTTTTAAATCTTGAGTTCCCATTTCACTTCCCATTTACCATTTCAATCCGAGACTTTAATACTGTTTCCACAGTTACAAGCCTCAAGTTAATCATGGCCCTGGGAATTGAATTCTCATGTGTACACACAACCCCCTTGACTCTCAGTTCCAAATCCTGCCCCTGGAGATCAGAGGCAGTGCCTGCCAGCTTACCCTGCCTGACAAACACTGCTGGTGAGCGAAGAGTCAGTGGTTCCTCAGCAGTGTCTGAGGGAACTGGGGAACCCATCTTTGATTTTGCAAAATAGGAGTAGACAGAGTCTCTTACGGTGTTCCATCTCTGACGGCAGTCTCTACAGCTGGCAGAGCTGAAAGCAGGCCACTGGATGAGAGGAAGTTTGTAGTTCTCGGAGCCACCAGGTGGGCTGAGTTTTTCTAATCTCCTAGTTTTTCCAGGTAGATGCATAAATCGTCCTTAAAAGTATAATGCTATTTTCCTCATCACTGCATTTCCAAATCCTACTCATGCTTCAAGGTTGAGCTCAAGTCTTACTTTCTGAGCTAAACTATGTTTTTATATACTGGATACCTTTTTAGGCTATAGAAAAATACAGAGAATAATATAGCAAACACTTGTATGCCATTAGATAATTTTTATTTAATAAAAAAGTATTACTCTCTGGAAGAAGTCACATTCTATTTAAAGAATTCACTTTCCCCAGGTCCAGTAGGAATTGTTTTCTGTGACATGCTGGGAAGTGAATCTGGAGCAGAAAGGTCATGTTTGACTTGTGCCTGGATTCATCTACCTCGTCTGTCAGCTCACCCGGACCTCACCACTGCCCTCACCCATAATAAGCCCTACATGACAACCACCTCCCTAATAGGATACACATTTGGTGGATCTCCCCAGCCTCCCAAACAGCTCTCCAACGGGGGATGAATAACCGGGCAACCTAGCTGAACTTCTAATTTGTATTGACTCAGAGCGTGAAAGAAAACAGAGGAGAATGTGCAAAATTATTGGGATTTTTGGTCAATTCTCTGGCTATGAGTTAGCAATCTCTTTCCTCAGAATTCTGACTTTCTCCTTAGTATGGGTTGAATTGTGTCCCCCCAAAATTCATATGTTGAAGTTCTAACCTCCCAGTACCTAAAAAATATGACTTTGTTTGGAAATAGGGTTGTTGGAGGTATAATTAGTTGAGATGAGGTCATAGTGAAGGAAGGTGGGCTTCCAATCCAATAGGACTGGTGCCCTTATAAAAAGGGAAAATTTGGACACAGTCTCTCAGAGAGTCACTTCCAGTGACTCTATGAAATCCTTAAAAGGCCCTAAGGCGGAAATGTGGCCTGAGGCTTTAATTGGACCCACTATCTTGACTAGGAGCCATTACACCTCTTTTGACCTCCCAGACTCCCTCTGATTCCTGTAGCATTGAGCACTAGTTTCCAGTCACTTATTTGGTACCAACTTAAAGGACAAAATAGAGGAGGTATTATTTCCTAACAAGACTATAAATTCCCAAAGCAGTATCATTCTCCTTTTAAAGCAAGCTGAGAGAAGTCCCTCTAAGAGTTCCTACACTATAATAGATTGCACTTGTAAGCCAATCTCTTTATCAGAGAAGTGTGTACTTAGTCAGAAGTGTGCCTCACATACAGAGAAAGGGGAACCCTCGTACTTCTTGGTGGGAATGTAAATTAGTGCAACCACTGTGGAGAACAGTATGGAGGTTCCTCAAAAAACTGCAGATAGAACTACCATATGCACCAGCAATCCCATTGTATCCAGAGGAGGGGAATTCAGATATCTGCACTCCCATGTTTATTGCAGCACTATTCACACTATCCAAGATTTGGAATCAACCTAAGTGTCCATCAACAGATGAGTAGATAAAGAAATTGTGGTACATGTACACAACAGAATATTATATAGCCACAAAAAAGAATGAAATCCTGCCTTTTGCAACATGGATGGAACTGGAGAACATTTATGTTAAGTGAAATAAGCCAAGCACAGAAAGGCAAATCTCACATGTTCACACTCATATGTAGGAGTTAAATATTAAAAACCATTGGTCTCATGGAGAGATCTACAGAGAGTAGAACGACGGGTTACCAGAGGCTGGGAAGGGTAGCAGAGAGCAGGGGATAAAGTGGGGAATGGTTAATGAGTGCACAAATATAGTTAGATAGAATGAAAAATATTTTATAGCACAACAAAGTGTAATTAACAATAAGTTGGAGTATACTTTAAAATAGCTAAAAGAGTGGAATTGGAATGTTCCCAACCCAAAGAAATGATAAATGCCTGAGGTGATGGATAACCCAATTACCCTGATTTGATTAATTCACATTGTATGCCTGTATCAAAATATGACATATACACTATAAAGATATACAGTTACTATGTACCCATAATAATTAAAAATTTTAAAAAATAGGAAAAAAAGCATGCTTTGCTTTGTAGAATAGGTTATATTGCAGCTATCCAATAGTTTCTGATAGCCTAGAATAGTCAAATTAGTGAAGTAAGCATTATAAGAGTAAAAGAAATGCATAAAGATTTGGTTTACCTTGCAAGTATCTGTCTCAAATAATTGTATTTTTTAAAATACATGATAATTTACTTCATGGCTTAAGTGTAGTAATAATATTCATGGTTTAAATTAAGGCTGTATTACTAATATCACAATTTGATTTGTATATTAGGAATTTTTTAATATTTAGATTTTTTTCCAAAGCAAACCTGCAAGTTAAGAGTATTTGCCCCAAGAACTGAATAAGGAACATTGACTTTAGACCAACTCATCAGTACCACTGGCTTCTTCACCAGAGATTGAAAATGCAGTATCGCACCTCATTCTTTTGCCTTGCACTGGCAGCAGATTACTATATAAAGAAACTGCCAAGACAGACCTTATGGAACTCACACAGCATCTTTCTCTCTGTGACTGTGTGTGAACACAAATTAAAGATGGATAACTGAATATACTTGGCCACAGATTCCATTCTGTCATCTGGACCTAAACTAAAGCAAAATAAATCAAGGCACATCTCAATGAAATTCTTTATGAATTGACCATTCATTAGTGTTTTTTATTACAACTAGACAAATTGCATTATCGTATAATATACCATCTTTTTAAGTAATACCATTTGAAATTTCACTTAAGGCCAGGCACAGTGGCTAACAGCTATAATCCCAGCACTTTGAGAGACTGAGATGGGAGGATTGCTTCAGGTCAGGAGTTTGAGACCAGCCTGAGCAACATAGAAAAACTCTGTCTCTACAAAAAGTAAAAAAATTAGCCAGGCATGGTGACATGAGCCTGTAGTTTCTACTACTCAAGAGGTTGAAGCAGGAGGATCGCTTGAGCCCAGGAGTTTGAGGTTAAAGCGAGCTATCATCACATCACTGCTCTCTTGTCTGGGTGACAGAGTGAGACCCTGTCTTTAAAAATTAAAAAAATAAAAATAAAATTTCACATAAAATGTTTCTCTAATTTTATTTTTATCAAAAATAAAAGAAAGCACCATGAGTGTGAACTTACCAGAGTCACAGAAATTGTTGTGGTCAATCATCAATCAAGAACTAAATGTCCCAAACCACTTACTATAATTTGGATTCCTTTTTGTCTTTGTTTTCCAGACACTACAAATGGATGTAAACAAGCTGAACATAACCTTGCTTCGGATATTCCGCCAAGGAGTGGCTGCAGCGTTAGGACTCTTACCCCAGCAAGTGCACATCAATCGCCTCATTGTAAGATGCCTACGTTTCATAACCCCCAAATCCAAGCTGTGTTTTACCATTGGAGGGTTCATTCTATAGTTCTATGGCTGGTGAACCAAATCTGGCATTTACCTTTCCTGGTAAACTTTCTCGTAAAGTTTTACGGAACAAGCCACATCCACTCATTTACACACTGCCCATGGCTGCTTTTATGCTACAATGGCAGAGTGGAGTAGTTGCAAGGGATTGTTTGGCCCATAAAGCCTAAACTCATTACTATCTGGCCCTTTATAGGAAAAGCTTGTCAACTCTGTCATAGTTCAAGGCTAACTACTCCGAAAGGTATGAAGGGGCCTGAAATATTAATACTTGCCTTACCAACCTGATACTACTCCCAAAATATTCTCCATTAGAGTGAAACCTTCTGTATTAGGGAAGGCACTGTTTCCAGACAGTATCTATTAAAACCCCTTCAAGTATATGCATAGAATGATGGACATTTGATGCACAAGGCAGAGGGTTTTGAATAAATAATAAAGAAGAACTGACCCTTGAGAACTGCAGCCCAGATGGAATGCAAGAACTGGTAGTCTAGAAAAGCCAAGAGAAAAATAGGATGGGCATCTGAGTGGGGATGAGGTAAACCCAAAGGATCTGTTGTACAGGGCCCACTCTAAACCTGTCAATCACCTACATCCATTCTTTCCCTGCTTTCCACAGTGTTTGGGAACCTGGATGTCACACAAATACATGTTCCCATCTGCACTTGGAGGTGTGTGTGAGCAGAAGAAAAAAAAATCAGATGATTTTCTCTTTGTAAAAATCTGGTCATCTAAGTTACATGTGAAAAGGGACTTCAGAATCATTGCACAGTTTTAACATTGTTCTTCCTTTCCACTGCAATGAGAGTACAGGCGAGCACTGCACATTCTCTTTGCCTTGAATTGCTGTGCTCCCGCAGGACCTGAGCCTTCCGCCGCATCCACCTCTGCATTCCTAGCTATGGAGAGAATCCGGTTTTTGTTTTGGTTTGAGGTTTATGTCTCTTTTCATTTTCCTGTGTTTGGAGGACGAGTTGTTTCATTCCCCATAAAAACTTTTATTTTGTGAGACAACCATGTTCTAGAACTAAATAAGTTTTTTAAAAATGTTAACTCAGTACCGCAGAAGAGGAAATATAGCACTCCCTGATACCCTGAGAGAGTGAAGTAGGTTACTTATACCCACAGCACACCTTACTCAAGTTGAGAAGATTTAGGAGTTATAAATGTCTTGGATCTAGAGGTAAATTTTTAATGTAAACTTAGTTAGACATGTACCTTAGATATCCTTTTATGCATGTAGATTTAATGAGCATAGTAGCTGTTTGCAGGGATGAATGAAGAATTTGACACACCCAGGGAGGGATATGCATATCCATGGAGAATGTTAGTAGTGTTGTTAGATAATAATAAGTGTTAGTAACATAGTTGTAATAACAGGTAGAGTTACAATACCTGAGGCAGCAAAGCACAGCGGTTAAGAGCTAAGAGCGTGTGTTTTGGAGACAGACAGACCCGTACTCCATTCCCAGCGTGGCCACGTTTCAGCTGCATGACTGGGCGAACCACTTGCATTTCATTTGTAAAATAGAGATAACCACAATACCTGTCTCCTGGGGGGTGTTTTGAGCATTAAATGAGATAACAGATTTAAGGCACAGAGCAGCATGTCAAGCACAAAACGAGTGCTCTGTTCCTACTATTGTTATTAGGTCATAAACTGTTTAAATTATTATAAACATGTTTCGCATCAGTATTAGTCATTGTCTATTGTTCCCTGCAAACATGGAAACATTTTTTCTGGGTTGCTAGTAGTACATTGACACTCCATTTTGTACCTGGCTGAAAGTCTGATAAATTGTGTTAAAAGAAAATTTTCCAGCAGGTGAGAACTCCATGTGTCAAAAAGACAAAACTAACAATTTCCTTCTACGCGTGCATTGTGTAAGTTGTAAAAGAGAATATTATCAACGGCAGTGTCATCTTTATCTGGTGTTTTATGTGTGTAGGTATGTAGCGTATCAGCCAATCATTTATGGTAAGAAATCCTCTGTCTCCATTTCAGCTAATAAGGTGATACTAATAGGAAAAGTATCATGATATCACTACACAACTGATGCATTTCTACCAAAGGATAGGTTTTAAAAGTGTGGCGTATTTGAGGTGCAGAACAGAATGAGGGAAAAGATTTCAAAGCTCACTTAGCACGACCTTCCTTAGCTTGTCCAGCCTTCACATTAACACAAGTTATTAAAAAAATAGAGAGTGGAGGTATCTAATATGTAACCTTACTATTACAGCAAGTTTTATTTGATTCATTTAATTTTAAAGTGCTTCTTTCAACATAATTACTCAGGAACGTTTAAACAATATATTTCAAAAAATTACAGTATCAAATGGAAAATAAACCAGCACCCAGTGAAATATAAAATTATAAATTTTAGCATGCCAACTCGTTGAAAGAAGGCCACTTAAAAATTTTAGATGTTGCACTGGAAATATTAAGTCTACCAGAGAAAAACTAATGAATGTGATCTCCAAAATGCCTTTTATAATTCTAGGATTCTGATTTTCTTTAATGTTTCTAAAGGAAATTGTTCAAAATGTCTATAACACATACAAACGATCTGCTTTTACTAGGGAAAGAAGAACAGTGTCGAACTATTTGTGTCTCCCATAAACCGAAAAACAGGAATTTCTGATGCTCTGCCGTCTGAGGAAGTGCTGCGTTCACTTAATATCAATGTTTTGCATCAAAGTTTATCCCAGTTTGGAATTACAGAAGTCTCCCCTGAGGTATGTTGTTGCATGAAATATTTCATTTAAAAATTTGCACAGTTAGCATGATATGGTAATTTGATCCCAAGAGGCTTTGAGATGAAAACTATTTATTATATGTTATTTGATAATGAAAATCTCCATAAGGGTCAGAATCCTCTGATATTCACATTGTATATGTTTATTTCTTACAGAATTTCATTTTCACATTAAAGTTTCTCTTTTTGATGCTTTGTTCTCCAAATCTTTATGGCCTTATAACTTATTTTGACTTATCCAGTAAATTTTCAAGAAGAAAGACCATTTAGACATATTTGTCAATTGATTGCTTAAAACTGAAGTGTCAAAAAAAAAAAAAATAGCTGGGAGTGGTGGTGTGGCCTGTAGTCTCAGCTACCTAGGAGGTTAAGGCAGGAGGATCACCTGAGCCCAGGAGTTTGAGGCTGCACTGAGCTATGACAACGCCACTGCAGTCTAACTGGAGCAACAGAGCAAGACTCCATCTCAAAAAAAAAAAAAAAAAACAAAAGCAACCCCCCCGCAAAAAAACCCTTCAAATCTTTTCTCGACAGATGCACCCCTCCTCATTGCCTTCTTTGATAAAATATTCACCAGATATGCACCTTTTCCCACAACTTTGGAATTAATTTGAAAGGTGATTTTTCTTTTGCTAAAGAAAAGAGTCTTAACATCTATGGATATTTTCTTCATAGTATTTTCCAAATTTGGCACATTTTAAAAATTTCCTCTGCCACCTCCACCATCTCGCTCCTGAGTGAATTTAGTTCCCTTTCCACTTCTCCTACTCCATCCCACTCTAACAAGCTTGCTGGAAGGATTATCATCCTAAATATATGTAACTCAATTCAGAGTCATGGAATTAGACCTCGGGGGAACATATTCGAACATTTTATGGATACAGAAAGTAAGGCCCATGTAAATTAAGTGACTCCCACAAGGTGATAAAACAAAAGAGGTATCAAGCGACACTTGAAATCTAGATATCTTGATTCCCAGTCTATTCTCCTTTCAAGTAAATCGCTCTGCCTCTCATTGCAGCAAATATCACAAGTGTGGCATCAAAAGCTTTGGTGTAAGACTGAGTTTGAATCCCAAAGCCAACACCTAGGATGTGTGTGACCCTGGGCAGCCCATTTAATCTTGGTGAGATTGTCTGTATAGTGTCAACATTTCTGAGCCTCACTTTCTTCATATTCCAAAATAGGTATAGTCCTCATCTTACAGACTTGAAATATGAATTAATTTTTTTAAATATATGTGGAATTCCTCACATACAGTAGGTGCCAAACAAATGTAATTTAAATGCAGGATGGGCCGGGTGCGGTGGCTCACGCCTGTAATCCTAGCACTCTGGGAGGCCGAGGCGGGCGGATTGTTTGAGCTCAGGAGTTCGAGACCAGCCTGAGCAAGAGCGAGACCCTGTCTCTACTAAAAATAGAAAGAAATTAATCAGACAACTAAAAATATATAGAAAAAATTAGCCGGGCATAGTGGTGCATGCTTGTAGTCCCAGCTACTCGGGAGGCTGAGGCAGGAGGATCGCTTGAGCCCAGGAGTTTGAGGTTGCTGTGAGCTAGGCTGACGCCACGGCACTCTAGCCTGAGCAACAGAGTGAGACTCTGTCTCAAAAAAAAAAATAAAAAAAAATAAAATAAAATAAAATAAAATAAAAATAAAAAATAAAAAAAATAAAAAAAATGCGGGATGGATTGGCAGACTAGGAATACAGTTTATCATTGAACTGTGACTGCTGCAATAGCCCCTAATTGGTCTTTTGCTCCTCTCCCAGGTCCCCTCCGCCCCACACACCCAATGGATTTCCTCTCTTGCCACCAGAGCAATCATCCTCAACATAAATCTGGCCATGTCCTCCTAATTTCATGATTCTTTGGCTTCCCAAGTACTACAGAATGAAATCTAGATCTCTTAGTATGGTATATGGTCCTTTGTATGCTGGATTTTATAACCGTTGGACAACACTTTCCTAGTTTATGTTTCAGCAATTCTAAACCTAATAGATATCATGATAGCTCCATATTCTCTCCTCCCTCCATGTTTTTGCATATGTTGATCCTCCTACACACCTATCATTTGTCAATCGGCGTACTATATAGCAAAGCCTTCCCTCGTGCCTCCACAGCTGTGGGTGCCGATTGCTTAGTGTTTCCATCGAGCTTAGAACAAAAACCCTTTAACCCATGTTGGTCTTCAAGTTCATCTCTACACTGTGGGTTCCTTGAAAGCATGTGACATGTTGTTTTATCTGTGTCTTCTTTGCCTTCGTTTAGTGCTTGGCATACAGTGGCCACACAGTAAAAAAAAAAAAAAACTCAGACAACAAATAGCAAGCACTGCACTAGGTAGTACCCAAAACCAGAAAAATAAAAAAAAACAAATAAACAAGAAAACAAATAGAAAATATAATTCTTGCTCTTAATGAATCTATGCTCTATCAGAGCAAATAAGATACAAATAACAAGACTATAGGACTATGATAAAGTTACTATACTGAATCTTGAGAGCCTTGAAGAGACCCCCCACCTTGTGCTTCATAGAGGCCAGGGGAGGCCAGTAGGAGTTTTACCATCCAGACCCCGTCCCAGCCCTGCCTGTCTGAATCTGAAGCAGCTCCCACTTTATGCCAAATCAAACCCCATTCCCACAGTGTAAGCCCTTCACAGACCGACTGGCACATGCCTCGCTTAGGACAATTCCTCTTTAAATTTTAAAAAGACTGTTGGATTAATGTATTCTGTTTCCCATAAACTTTTAGAGAATAATACAAGCATTCTTCCCCATTGCTTTATTCTGAGTTTAAAGGCCATTCTGAAGGCCGTAGGAATATAAAAATGTATGGAGTCACCCAGATTTGCAAACCAAGAGAAGTTCACCATGAAAAAAAGAACTACTTAAAATCAAGTACTTGGGGGGCCCCCCAACACACCCCAGCTCAGTGAAAGTGAGGTGCTTTGCTTAACTGCCTCACACAGAGCTATTAGCCCACAATAGACCACAAGGTCTGTACTCGACTTGAAAGATGATAGTCAGAATGTGATAGTTTCTCATAAAATTGTTGGAATCTAGAAATATACATTACGAGAATAGAATATAAGGAGTATTTCATCAAGGACAAATGGATTGTTTGAACTTTTTGTTCAGGCACTCCTAGAAGGGGCCAAACATCACTCTTTGACCTTTGAATTTTGACTGAAAGCTCTAAATGCAGAAACAGGGAAAAACTGTCTATAGTGAGCAGGCCCCCCAGTGGGGAGCGAGGTGGTACAGATACAGCCTAAAGAAACCCTGCAAAATCATTTCTTGATAAAGCTGGTTAATGGCATTCTGTCAGTTTCCCCATGTCTCCATTCATCTTTTTTGTGGTTAATGTTTTATAACAACTTATGCCTCAACCCATTCTTTCACATTTTAATCTTAAAATTATAACATGCTGTGGTAACATGTTCATTAACAGAAAAAAAGGAATATTGGTATTTTGGCTTTTCATCCTCTACCTGGGTTACAGCACATTGTGAATGATGTCTCAAAGTATCTCTTCCTAAATGTATGTGAATTACTTTCACAGAAGGATGTGTCTTTTATTGTTGCTGTTTCTTTATATGCTTGATTTTTTTAATTGAAAATGACTCTTGAGAAACAAAGAAAAATAGCAAATAGAAAATTACTTCTGTTTAACTATCTATTTTTGTTTCTAATCTAAGTTGCTCGAGGGAAAAGCCATTATTTCTTTCATATATTTTTATATGGTACCTAGAGCATTGTAGGTATTCAAGTGTTATTTTATTATAAGATGTTTATAAAGATAAAACTAGACTTCCTCTAGCCTAATAAGTAAAATCCCGGGGAAATAAAATTAAGTTCATTATTTTAATTTCTAGTTATAAACGTTTTTACAAAATGAATTAAATATGTATTGAAACACTAAGTTCTGTGTTGATATTGGAAAAAAATGATTTAGGAAATTTTTTGTCGTTTACTTGCAAACCACTCCAGTTTCATGGGTCTTATATTTCAAAGAAGGAAGTTACCTGCTATAAATAACAGACCCATGTGCTGACTGATACATTCATGGAACATTTACAAAGAGAAAAAAAACCCTATCGTATAAATACATGACATAATGCATGACTTTGGTGGTTGTCCCTTCAAACTGGGAACACTAGCCAGCAGTCTAGTCCAAAGACTTACAGCCCTAGTCATTTAGTTCTGAGGAGATATACAGCCTATGTCAGCAAGCATTAGATCAGTCAGACCACTCATTCACCTGTGCATAATATGTGGAAGTTTGGCATGTGTCCAACAAAGCCATGTTGTTACGGGATATATCTCATTTATTTGCCTAAGTCAATCAAATTAACCGTAAAATTTATAACATTTCCACTTCATTCTTATTCTGCAGGGGCTTCATCTCTCCTAAAGAGATGTTATCCCCAAAAACCTCTGTATCTCTGTATCATCTCTCCTAGCATTTAGGATCTCCTCCAGCATTTGGGATCAGAATTGGTTAAAGAGAGAAAGAGAAAAAAAAAAGGAAAGAGAGAAAGAAAGAAAGAAAGAAAGAAAGAAAGAAAGAAAGAAAGACAGACGAAAGAAAGAGAGAGAGGAAGAATGCACTATAACACAAAAATTCTTAAACGGGATACAGAGAAGCTATTGTTATCTGTACAGGAAACTGCCCAAATTTTAAATAATAAAACAAAATGAAACCCATCAGTTTCTTTCACTGCAACTGAGTTAAAGGGCAAAGTGATGTAGCTATGAAATAAGACACAGACAATACAGTGGCATTAGCTTGACCTGACCACAGAGCCTCTGAATTATTGAACACTCAGCCCCCTGACAAAATATAAAAAGCACTGGGTTAACCCTATGCAAAGGTTAGATTGGAGATTCTTATGAATTACAGTCTTTTGATTTGTGGGATCTTAACTGCAGACTTTTCCATTTACTACCCTGCCCTTATCAAGTTCTTTAGATCTCTGTACAAATATAGTAGTGCTCAGCAGGAGCGGCATGACTCAGAAAGAAATCTATTTACCAAGAAAGTGCAGTGACTAAGTTCTGGGAGTTCAAAACATGAGTCTTTCTAACTTGGAGTGGGGGATGGGAGGGTGGGAGGTTAATTCTTTCATCATCTCTGCTTCAGTTAAAAAAGAAAACAAAACAGGTTTGTCTTGAGCAGAAAGGAACATGTTGATATTACAGCAGTTGCAGAACTACAGCAAGGAAAAAAAAAAAAAAAAGAAAGAAATGAACCAAATCAGGTTAGGAACACAAAATCTCTTTCCACCCACCTAACCACCCCTTTTTATCCAAATTTTACATGAGCTTAAGCTCAGATCCTTATACTTAAATTTGACAAATTTATGCTGCCTACTTGAAGGCTTAACTAGTTTGCTTTTATAGCAAACAATGGATGCTATTTAGTTGCCTGCAAAAAAAATCCATTTCGATATTTATACCTGATTTCTACAAGAGTTTTCTTTTCTATTAGTTTCCAGCTATGTTTATAGAGATATCAAAACAAAAAATGATCTGAGGTCAAAGAGATAAAAGAACATTTTTCTCTTGAACCCCAAATTTCCTTTCTGTCAGAATGCTTGGTTTGTAATCATTTTCATCAACCGAGTATTTTCAGATTCTCCATCAATTTACTATTTACATATTTTAAAAGTATATTTCTAAATCATTTCTTGTATCTACATATCTGTCTATGTCTTAGAAAGTAAGCCAGATATTCTAGTGAGCACATCAATGTTTTATAAGTAAAGGAAACAGAAACTTGACCATTTTAAGAAATTAGTGAGAGTCAGTCTTTCTCCAAATAATTTTTGTAATCTCATTGAACTCACAGATCTTTCTCTGTTCTGCCTTGCTCATCTCCCCACCAATACATTCTTGAGTTCTAAGATGAAAGTTTTCATAAAACATTTTTCAAGGAAAATATTTCTTTTTTTCTGATTTATAAATGTTGTATGTGTTTTATTTTTCTCAGGCTTAAAAAATAAGTTAGCAATGATTTCAAAATTCAGACACCTACAAGACATGTTTTACTCAAGGCTTTCTTAATCATTGGAGACAATATCCGAAGATAGATACATACCCTCGCCGAAGGGAATAAAAAGGCAACCTTCAAAAAAGTGGATTTTGAATGAGTGGAAAGCATTTGATTTGATTTAGCCTTTATATGTTTTTCCTAATCCTGGACCATTTGGTTTCAAATTAAAGTTTCATTTACTGTATAAATCCATACTGTCACTATATTATAAAACAATTTTATTCTAAGACTTGATTTTAATCAATGTGTTTTTTTAAAAAAATGGATTTAATAAAACTAAGAGACTCATCACATTTTATTGCTGCTTCTTCTCTACTCTTCCACCCTCAAAGTAGTGAACGAAAGTGATAAAAATAAAAACAAATCTGTTCATTTTACCTTTTATTACCAAATAATTCTGTACTTTTGGGTGTTCTCTGTTACTCAAAAAAAATATACACCATTCTAATGATTTATATGGTTGAGATGGTACTTTAGTCAGATTTTGACAAAGTAGATTCCATTTAAAAGAAAAAAAGATGTGACAAATGGGGGGAGAAAAGAAAGAAATGATTCTGGGATTGTTGCTGTTTATTAATGCATCATGAGCTTTTGTTTGCACCTGTTTCCCTTTTGTTCAAAAGTAAAGAGCAGCATTACAACACGCAATCCGGGGTGTTGATGTTGTGGGAGGGGACTTAAAACAGTAAGGCAAGCTTCAGGAACAATCTTCTCTGCACAGAGCAGAACAGAACTCTCCTACCTATGAACCAGGTAGTTTCCAAGAAAGACGGTGAGGGACGTTTAGGAAGCCTGGGACCTGAGGGTGCCAGGCACGTTTGTTCCTGTCCAGGAGACTAAATAATCTCTTGATGTATAAGGATGGCAGTCTGTTGTCTTAGAGCAGTTTGAGAAGCAGCTCTGGCAGCGGGGGGTGTAGGTGTGTTCACTACGCTGAATGGAATAAAGCTAAAAATATGTTTAGTGTCTGATAAGAATGCCAGTTTCCTCAAGCTCTCATTTAACGCCGGACTTTCTGTTTTGCTTTTAAAGAAAAATGTTTTACAAGGGCAACATGAAGCGGACAAAATCTGGAGCAAAGAAGGATTTTATGCTGTTGTCATTTTTCTCAGCATCTTTGTTATTATAGTAACGTGTTTGATGGTAAGTTTGCTTCTTTGTATATATTATCCTTTGCTGAGGCCACTGCTTAATATTATTGGATGCATTGCCACTCGAATGAGTGCTAAAAAGACTGGGAGCAGAAGCAAGACTATGATCCTGTTAGGTTGGGAATATTTCCTATCCGACAGCAGAGTGATTGCTAAAGGAAGGCGTTTGGAGTTAGGGATGCTGACCTGCACAAGAAGGCTGTAATGGCAATGAAGTTTTTAGTGACTTGATCAACCCTGAGGATGAAGTTTTAGAAAGTGATTTACTGAGGTCACTGAAGCCCTCAATGTCATTATAGTCTCATGGGCACACTTTGGGCTTACTTTATTTCTCCTTTTATATCATCTTTATGGAACTCAGGAAAAATTTTAAAAAGGAAGTGTGTCTTTGGGACAAGATTGCTCCCTAAGGAATGGTTGGTTTCCTTATTTTTAAAAGGCCTTGAAAGCATTCTATGAAAAGGAGGTGATTATAACCTCAAAGGCTAAATTAGTTAGATACCAACTAATTTTTTAGGCGGATGAATAGTATAAAAGTATAAATGTATGCCCTGCAATAGCTCTAGAAGTAACATCATGCAGCCCTTAAAAGATTATTTCTAGTTGAAAAAAGAAATAGAACCCAAAATAAACCTGTCCCACTAAATTAAGCAATGTTCTTCGGTATTGCATGAGTTAACAGTTATCTTTCAAGTAGAATGATAAGATTTTTCTATTCTTTTGAAAATTGTATGATGTCTCGTAACCAAAATTCACAAATAGATTTTATTGTCTCTTTTTTCCTGGATGCTATGTTCTTTTTAATTTTGCACATTTAAAAAAAAAAATGCTTCTTCCTTAGTTTTTACATACCCCCTAAAAAGACATCATGCTTCTTATTCTATCCACAATCAACAGTGTTACAAAGTGTTTTATTGGATTTTGTTCATTTGTGCTCCCCCTGCTGGGAAGGGGTTTCTGTTAGAAAGATTGAGGCTTAGTCTGGAAAAGCGGAGGCTACCCAAGTCGAAATTTGAAGGATGTAAACACATAGACCTTAAACAGGATAAAAATGGACATGTTTCCTAGAGTCCAAAATATAGGAAGTAGCAAGAACATCCTAAAGCTTCCATCATGGGGAACTCAGAGGAATCTCCCATGGGTCAGGCATTAAGAAAGAAAATTTCTAAAAATTGTGACTCAATGAACAAAGAATAATTTAAGAATTGAGTAAGAAAATAATTTTTTTTTTTTTTTTGAGACAGAGTCTCACTCTCTTGCCTGGGGCGAGTGCCGTGGCGTCAGCCTAGCTCACAGCAACCTCAAACTCCTGGGCTCGAGCAATCCTACTGCCTCAGCCTCCCAAGTAGCTGGGACTACAGGCATGCGCCACCATGCCCGGCTAATTTTTTATATATATATATATATTTTTAGCTGTCCAATTAATTTCTCTCTATTTTTGGTAGAGACGGGGTCTTGCTCTTGCTCAGGCTGGTCTCGAACTCCTGAGCTCAGGACGATCCGCCTGCCTCGGCCTCCCAGAGTGCTAGGAGAAAATAAATTTTTATATTTTAAGTGGTGGAGATTAAGGAAAAAGAATTTTAATGAGAAAAGGTTGGAGGTTTTACGGAAATTGTGGTAGAAACTTCTGGGCATTTCTTACTGTTTTAAAGAGTGTGGTTCCTTGTTATGGTTAATTACACTTTAAGATATGTGGCTCTTCTTTCCTTAATACAGGAAATCTCAAGTGCTGTTCCCTCTCCTGTCGTTCACAATTAGGGTGTTTTTCTGCTTCACAGACAAAAAAGGATGGAAGGAGGGGGAGAATAGAAAGGGGTAGGGAGTGATAAAAACGGAGATTGTTCAGGGGATAATGTATGTGATAAGAGCAAAGGCAAAGATAAAAGCGGGAAAGTGAGAAAGCAGATTCATTTACACCCTATGAGTACTAAAGGGCAGAGAGGGGCGGAGCAGAGCCTGCTTTGAACGTATAAGACATGGTTCAGATTCTGCATTTCTAACCCAGGGAGTGCCCATATATCCAACACGACTAGATAAATCCCTACATTGATCCTCATGTGGTCTCGTGTGTCAAAAGGACCTATGGTAGCCCCACCCTCAACCACTTGGGGGCCAGGGGACCACTCTTCCTTTCCCGGTATTTGCAAAACACCAACATAAAAGTCAGAAACCTAGGTAATTCTGCTCCAAAGTTATCAGAACAAATCAAGAAAGGAGCATTTCAAAAGTACAGGTAATTGTTCTCTGTTGGGTTAGTCTGTAGATTCATTCAATCAACAAATTCCTGTAGAATATCCACCGTGGGACTGACTGTTGTTGGCTGACTGACTGTGGGTGAAGGAGAAAACAAGACAGATAAGGCCCTTGTTCTCTTGAAGTCTTTACTCTAGGCAGAGGCACAGATAATAATCAAGTTAATTTTTTAAAAAATCAAATAGTGAACATACTGTGGGATTCCAACTATATGACATTCTGGAAAAGGCAAAACTATAGAGACAGGGAAATGATCAGTGGTTGCCAGAGTTTGGGGAGGGAGGGAATGATTAGGTGGAGAACAGCAGATTTTAGGGCAGCAAAACTATTCAGTATTCTATAATAATGAGTACATGACATACGGATTCGTCAAAGCCAACAGAATGTACAACAGGAAGAGCGAGCCCTAATCTACACTATGGATTTTAGTTAATAGTTATACATCAACATTGGTTCCTCGATTGTAACAAAGGTACCACGCTAATGCAAGATGTTAATAATAGGGGTAGGAGAGAAGGTACATGGGAACAAAGTACTTTCTTCTCAGTTTTTCTGTAGACCTAAAACTGCTCTAAAAAATAATAATTTATTATTTTTTAAAAAAATGAAATAGTGGTAAGTGCCATGAAGAAGATAATAGTGAGTGAGTGGAGCAGAACAACCCGAGACACCTGAGACCTATGAATGAAAACATGTGGCAGAAGGACCTCCCAGGCAGAGGCACAAGGGCGCAACGGGCATAAGCTTAGCCTGTCCAGGTTCAAGGGGAAGGAAGGGTGGAAACCGAGTGATTTAAACGGAACCTAGATGTGACCTGATGTAGGTGTTAAAAGATCACACTCTCTGCTAGTGGAGCATGGTTGGGGACAGAGAATGGAGTGAATCGTGGGAGAAGGAGGACCCTTCTGGAGGCTTCTGCAATAGCCTGATGAGGAAGATGCAGGTGTTCCAGAACAATGGGTGGTGGTGGGAATGGAGGGGAGTGAAGGATTGGGATGTATTTGAAGGCAGAACTGGCAGGACATGCTGAGTCCTGATTATCAGGGAGAGGGGGAAAAAAATTAAGGATGACTCCTAGGTTATTTGGCTTGACTGCCTGGGTGGCAGTGCTCTCATTTCCTGGGAGAGGAATGTGTTGGTGTGGGGACTCGTGTATTCAGATAGTTCTTGAATAAATGAAAGAAAGAAATAGAATGATAGATTTTAAACACTATCTTAAGTTTTAATATGAAAGGGTCACTTAAAAAAGTCACAGAGGGAACCAGCAGCACATAGACAGAAAATTGATACTCACAGGAAAATAAAACTACCTGATAGACAGGATCGAGATGGAGCTAAGTTTATCTGATGCAACTTACCACGGAGAAGTCAACAGTTCACATTTAGGGACACGTCAAATGTGGTTCCCTAAAAGAAGCTCATCTTTATAAGTGTTCAAATGTTTTTGATAATTATCTTGATGTAAAGTAAGTTTTTTACTTGAATTTCCCAGTAATAGTTATATTATCACTTTTATGATTGTCAAACACATATATTCCAATTCTGTGTCCCATAGTTTCGCTGATTCCATGGCAAAAGAGATAACTCAAAATTTCTCTTCTGGCATTAATTATATTTATGCAAGATCAAATGTGCAGCTATTTGCATCCAGCCTTCCTACGTACCATAGAAATGAAAAGTATGTGGCTTTATTATGAAATTATATAGGTAAATTGCTGTAATGGAAGGTTGTGTGTGCTACACAACAATAACGTAAGGCTTGGCAACATTTTTGAAATGTGGCATATTGTTTACTTTCCTTAAAATACAGAAAAAAAATTTGTGTCGCCAGGCATAAAATTAGACAGGCATGACATTTTCAAATATGTGACTTATTTAGCACCTCACAAATGTGACTTTAGAGTGGGTGGAGCGACAAATACAATTTTCCAAGAAAAAATGTGTGGGCAACTTCCAATCCATTCAGTCTGTTTTAGATGGAGGAAAACTTATCACTAAGAAGAATTAGTTCTTAAACTTGAACAAATAATAGAAAGAACACCATTTATCATCTAAATTAGACCTTCAAATGTACTTAAAGGTCTATTTACAAGGGCAAAGATAGTTATGAAATGTAGATAGAGATGACTACAGGCCAGATTGCTTCTGGAAAGCAGTTTTAGAAATCACATAAAAACAGCTATTTGGGTCAGTAAAAGCACTGGCATGTTAGACACGTAGAAGAGTCATTTACACATGATGCAAAGAGTTTCTCTAGTCATGGTCTGGTAGCTGAAGCAGGAAATCCTATATCTAAACACCTGCTATAGCTTGAGAATCAAACAATAAATACATGTTAAAGGCAGATATAAATAACCACAATTTTTAGCTTGTTATATGTAATACCTAGGGACTTAAAGGAAATGGGACCAATTATTCCAGATTCTCAGCTAGAATGATTGGTTACAGATCAATTTCTTTTTTTTTTATTTTTTTTTAGAGATGGGATCTCATTCTGTTGCCCAGGTTGTAGTGCAGTGACACGATCATAGCTTACTGCAGCCTCGATCTCCTGGGCTGAAGGGATCCTCCCCACTCAGCCTTCTGAGTAGCTGGGATCACAGGTGTGCACCACTACGCCTAGCTAATATTTTTATTTTTTGTAGAAATTAGGGTCTCACTATGTTGCCCAGTCTAATCTCGAACTGCTGGCCACAAGTGATTTTCCTGCCTCAGCCTCCCAAAGTGCTAGGATTACAGGTGTGAGCCACCACACCTGGGCCAGAACCATTTCTAAAGTAGCCATATATCTCAAACTAATTTTCAATTTTTTTTCTGTATTAAGAATACAACCCTCTTAAGAATAATAGTAGTAGCAACAATAATAATAGTTTCTTCCATTTATTGCACACTTACTAGTACTAAACCGGTACTAAATTTAGTGCCTGGTACTAAATAATTAATGTTTTAGTTTTCGGATTTTACTGATGAGAAAACCAAGATTCAGAAAAGATAAGTGACTTGAGCAAGAACATGCAAAGGATGGGTATGTGTATTGCAGGGAAGGTGGAGAGAGGGGATAGGAATGCAAACCCAAGTCTATCTGAATTGAAAGTCTGGGCTCTTTACCATGATTCCATTTGATTCCATAAAAGAGTCAAACAGTGGTTTCTTTTGGTCCTATCATTCTGTCTTGTGAACATCTATTTCTGGTCATGAATGGGTCCAGTAACTGATGACAAGGTGTATATTTATCAGAGCCATTCCACCCAGGCAGGCTGATAAATGTGTGCCACACCATACCTGTGTGCTGTGGGCACACCTCTCTTTTTGCACTTAGTACTTTGTACTGGGCATAATTTTTTACATATCTGTCTCTTCTAGAAGCCTGTGAGTTCCTAGGGGACAGAGTAGAAGACAGAGTTGTGTGCTACCTTTGCATGCACGATGTCTTTTTTTTCCTTTTTCTTAGAGATGCGGTTTTGCTCTGTTACCCAGGTTGGAGTACAGTGGCTTGATCATAGCTCACTGCTGCAAGCTCCAACTCCTAGGCTCAAGTGATCTTCCTACCTTGGCCTCCTGAGTAGCTGGAACAATAGGCATACACCACTATGCCCAGCTAATTTTTTAAAAAATTTTTTGTAGAGATGAGGTCTTGCTATGTTGCCCAGGCTGGTCTTTAATTCCTGGCCTTGAGGGATCCTCCTGCCTTGGCCTCCCAAAGTGCTAGGATTACAGATGTGAGCCACCGCACCTAGCCACACACTGTCTTGTGTATGGAATGCAGTAGGAATTGATTCATGTTTATTAAATTGAAAGAAAATGAATGAACTCTTTCAGAACTAACTGCAAAATCTGTAAAGAACAAATGCTACAGACTGTTGGTTGGTGGCATCATTTTAAAATTTGAACATATTTTAACCCAAACAGAATGTTATGTGTTACTTATGAGATTTTTTAAATAAAAATTATAAGCTACAAAAGAGCTTCAAAGGGTTTTTTTGTTTTTTTTTTTTTAAGCTGTCTCCCATTTCTGTCTTCCTCTGGTTCTCTTGTTCCCACCATTATTTTTTCTCTTGCTATAGTTTGACTTTTACAGCTCTTCTCATTCAATAATCCTTTCTCTTTTTCTTTTTCAAATGATTGAATGACTTTATGGCATTCCAAGATTTAAACAAGCTCTTAAAGATGAAGGAAAAATGTTGACTTGTCATTTCTGTGGTAAGCTTTTAGGTTGAGTTTTAAAACAAAGTGAATTCACATAGAGAAATATGCATATGCTATATTCCAGACCTCAATCTGTGCAGAGAAAAATCTCTGACACACTTTTCCAGAGGCTTTGGGAAAGAGGTTTCAAAGAAGGATATGGGAACTTGGAAGAAACAGTAAAGTTAAATGATCACATGCCTGGAAGTTAGAAAACCTGGATTCTAGATTTTATTTCCAACATTCCATAAATCATTCAACTGCTCTGAGCTTACACCAGGGTTTCTCGAAAGCAGCATTAATGACATTTTGGACTATTTATCTTGCAGGGGGAATATTTCTGTGCTTTGTAGGGTAGCATCCCTAGCCTCTGCCCACTAGATGCCAATAGTACCCCTCCCCTTCTCCCTCATCCCCCTCTAAATATGACAACAAAAACTGTCTCCAGGCATTGCCATATGTTCCCTGAAGGTCAAAATCCCTGCCAGTTGAGAACTACTGCCTTTCAGCTTAATTCCGTGACAACTGCCCTATTGCCAACTAGCAACCTCTTCAATATTTTCCACATTTCTGCAGACAGCCCAATCTCTTGAGTATTTTTAAACAGTATCTTATGCACATTATACGTCCTCCAGGTTCTGATTTCCCTAATTAAAGATGTAGAAATCAGTTTGTACACATACTACACAGAGACAGGTTTAAAAGTTGACCTCTAACCAGAGATGAAGTAAACAAATGACCGATTGTAAAATATGTTACAAAGGTTCCTCATCGAAAGCATAAGCTCTGTGAATGGTAAGGGATGACTCACCAGACCTTGTTTTATGCTAATATAATCATAAAAGGACCTGTCAAAAACAATTGAGAAGGTCAACGTTTCCTTGGCTTTTTCATTTTCATTGTTGAAATATGTTTCTCCGAAATCCAAATGTAAACAGGCAAGCAAATGTTCTGATATGCATATTATATTTAGATGTGAAGAGCTTAGAATATATAATATATGCATTATCTTCTACTAAATGTATTTTTGTAAGGGGACAGATATATTTGTTTCTTTCTATATTCAGGAAAATGACTTGCTTGCAGTTAAAAAAAAACTCACCTTAAATTCTATTGCCTCATCATTTAGTAGTTATGTGTTTAGCTTAACACAATAAGCTTAACATATAACGGTATCATCTGACTGGTGTCGTTCGAGTATGGGTTTTGCTTTTACAGAGTGGTGGTGACGAAGTACACTGCGAGGGTGATGAAAACCGAAAAGAAGCAGTAAGTTAAAAATCTTAGGCACTACGTGCATGATAAGGGTGTTCATCTTTAGTATCTTCTATCCTTTTTTGCCTATAAGTAAGTCATTTTATTTGTCACTATTAAAAGTCTGAATTTTAAGGAGATTCTTGGACTGATGGATGGTTCATTATCCATCACATCAGCTCATTCAATTTTAGCCCATCTCGTCCCCAGTAGCTGTTCCAGAACTACTACCTTCACCATGAAGCCCCGTGAGTTTTCCCAGTTCAAACTAGGGCTTCTTCATCATTTCTATTTTTCTAATGAAGACATCGCAGAGAGGATATGTACGTTGGCAAGCCTTTTCTATGTCTTTTCTAATGTGGTCCGGAATCAATTTATTGACCACTTCTTTCAAATCATTCATCTGCACTGTATCTGATTGTTGCATTTTCTAAACTATATTCTGAGAATATGTTTTCAGTATATTCTAAGCTCTTCTCATCTAAAGACTGTTGCATTTTTTGGTAAAACCAACACAGAACAGATGAAGCAAATAACCACTGGAAATCTTGACATCAACATGAGCTTCTGTCATGGTCTGCCATTTTTTGACCACGAACACACTTTGTCAGGGGAAAAATCCATGCCATGGAAACTGGTCAGGTAGTTTTTGCCCTGAATATCCTCAATTAATCACCTTAAATTTCTAAATACAAATTCATCATTCTCCAGATCAGCAAGGCTCACTTTAAACACACGACTCCTGAGGCCATCAGATGCGATTTCAGTTCCTTGAGTCCGGGTGGCTAGTGTTTTCCTAATATTTCTTAATTGAACATAGTAGGTGTTTTCACATCACAGCAATTTTTCTTAGAAGATGGGTCAACTATTTTCTTCTTGGCTCCCTTGTAGCCACCTTTTGTAAGGTGCTTGTTCTTGCCAACTGCTTTGGTGCTGGTCCTAGAGCCAAAAGAGCAGTATTTTCTATCCTGTAGCTTAAAGACACCACAATATACTTGTTTGAAAGTAATTATAATAAAGGTAAAAGGACTTGTCACTTTGTATTAGACATCTTTTTTTCTTATTTGGTTATATTTGTCATGGGAATATTATAAATCCATTATTTTTCAAAATTTAAGATTTAGTTTTACCCTACCAGAGTCCATGAATGCCACCAGTGTAAGAGTTTCCAGGTTATGAGGAAGGGAACTGACGTAAAAGACAATAAGGATTCTCTTTCATCTCCTGAAGTTCAGTGTATGATGTGCATGTTTACTACTTTACCTACTTTACCTACTACTTTACCTCGTAGGTGCATAGTCTTTTTCCTTAAGGAGATCTTTCAGTCCACAAACACCATACTCTTAGATTTAGTGGGTGTGAAACCCAGTTGTGTAGGGAGCAGGGAGGGTGGAAAATGCGTGGGACTGCAAGTCAGAATTGCGTTAGGGCTGCACTTTGCCACAGCTAATTGTGGGCTTCCCACAAGTCCATTGCTTGGCCCGACCTGTCTCCTTAATTTATAATGAGGTTAGAGAGACCTTTAATGACCATTCTAACTGATTCCCTTGGTATCTCTAACTAAAAAGTAGCTTGGTATATATTCACCCCTACCGTTTTACCTCTCTGCCCTCCCCCAACCTCCTTTTCTGTTACCACGATTTGGGTTGTTAGACCTGAGACATAATTAAACTTAGTTTTCACTCTGTGTTTAAATAAAAAACAAAAGCTTCCTTTTATATCACAATGTCTAGTTCTTTAGCTCTTAATTTTGAGTCATCTTTTCGTGACTGCAAGTATACCTTTAGGTAAATTGTTTTCAGGAAGAGACATGGGTGGTATATTTTCTGAGACCTTGTGCATTTGAGAAATTCTGTTGGCTTCATAAACATAAACTTCAATATGTCTAGGTATAAAATTCATGCATCCTTTGAAATACACACTTTTTTCTCGAAGCTATGAAAAATTATTCCACTTTCCATTTTATTCTCACATTTATTCCACTTACTTCCATTGACATACATCACTTGGGTTTGTTTTTTTTTAGCCTAAGAATGTTTCTCATTCCATATCTTTAAGTTCCATAAAAACAGGGGGCAGTCTATTCTGTTCATAGTGAAATATCCTGTACCTTTTATGACATCTGACACAAAGTAGGCACTGAAAAACAGTTTTGAATGATTTGCTTCTCTTTCACGTATTCTATTAAATAGTTTATCATTTTACAGTGACTCTTCTCTGACACATACCCTATTTTTCTCTTGTTTTCATATTCATCTTTTTATTCTTTTTTTCTACATTCCAGATAGTCTCAAACTTGCCTTATATGCCACTAATTACGTTTTCTTCACTGCTAGTTGTTCTTTACTGCTTGTAAAAAAAGATTTACATCCTGCTATTCAGTTTCAGTTTTGTAGATTCTTTTTCTTAAATTCTAGCTTTCCATCTTAGATTGTGTTTTTATTTTATCCTGATTCTTTTTTACAATCTTATTTTGCTAAGCAGATTATTTTTCCTAATATTATTTTGAGAATACTGAACAAATAGTTTCTAAAATTGACCTGAAACAAATTCTCAAAGGTATTTATTTCCTCTACAATTTCAGATAAATTCCTCCCTAATTTCCTTTTTTATTTATCATCCTTTAATAAGAACAAATATATAGTTAAAATTTGTATCTTTACAGGAGATTTAAAATATAGAGATTACTGGGATTTAAAGGAACTTTGAAAGAGAAAGAAAGACAGAATTCACCTCATAACTAGACTAAGTGTGATTGCAAAGTGCCCTGTCCTCCTCAAATAACATTCACTAAGCTCGTGATTCCAGAAATTCAACAGGGGAGTTCAATTGGCTTAAGACTTTTTAAGATATAGATGTCATCAGTGCTGTATACCTTCAGATAATTACAGGTAATGGATTAAGTCACCTCTTCATGTGAACTAACTTGCCAAGTCACTTCCTGAAAACAGACTTGAAGAAACACCAGGACATCTAGTTTCTGCAAGAATTGGAGTACAGAGGTTAGCATCAAAAGAAGCATAAAAACGACTATGAAAAGGGAAGCCTTGGGACGTGAGAGATAAACTTTGCTCGCCTCACAATTTGGCCTGTAAAGTGTGCCAGCAAAGTCAGTCCAGTTCTTTTAAAAGTTTAAAAGTGATGATCCTGTCATTTCTAAACTAAATTAGGCATTCCAGAAAAAGCTCTGAGAATGAAAGAAAATGATACTTTTACTTTTTCCTACATGCATTAAAAATTGAAAGGAAAAAGGACTAAGAAAGAAAATTCTGGTTGTCCAAATTATTCTTTGATAAATGGCCTAAAGTTAATTTTGTCAAGTATTTACCAGATACTCAAGTTGTTATATGACTAATGCAGATATTTACCAACATAAGAAATTATGATTTATGGCATAACTATTCCTTTATTGATATTTTGCAAGACTTTTCTTTCATGCCATATTGGATACAAATCTCCGTTTCTATAAATGTCACAGGCCCTTGTTTCATAGCTATTCCTTCTATAAGCCATTCCAGTCATTTTAAGTAAGACTTTCCATGTGATCAAACTGACATCTGGAATTTCTATAAGATTAGCTAAATTTGCTTTTGAATATATCTTTGAGGAACAAACTCATGTATAGAAATATTTGATATGTGTGTGCAGCATTACTAGAAATACCAAGTATATCATCTTGAGAAAAATCTCAATACCACAAAACCTAGAAATTATCCTGGAAAGTTTTGCTTACTTTATCATTAAAATTTTATTTTAGTTTGTCTTCTAGATTGAGGTAGAGGAGATCATACTCTATTGTTTAGTGTGAGAAAACGTGACAGGAGCCTTTTGTATCTCCTTCTGTAGATTCTTTATAGATTAAAAGAAAGGCTTCAGCTTTCCTTGAGACAAGATAAAGAGAAAAACCAGGAGATCCACCTATCGCCCGTCACATTACAGCCAGCACAGTCTGAGGCAAAGACGATCCACAGCATGGTCCAACCCGATCAGGCCCCGAAGGTGCTGAATGTTGTCGTGGACCCCCAAGGCCGATGCACTCCTGAGATCAAAGCTACCACCTCGACCTCAGTCTGCCCTTCTCCTTTCAAAATGAAGCCCATAGGACTTCAAGAGAGGTAAGAACTTACTGTGTATTCCTCTACATGTGGCTTCTTAAAAAGAGTATTCATCAATGTAAAAAGAAAGAAGTGATTGATATGATTAGGTAGAATCGTTCACCACCAAATGGACACCAGAATGAGGTCATATTTTTTTGTCTCCCAAAAGAACCCAGCTGTGTTAGAGAGAAACTTTATGTATATCTGATTCTGTTAAGCTTGCGTAGACCCAAGCTAAATCCATCTTCAACTACAAGACAGTTGCTATCACCATTTATTGAGTGCTTATTGAGGTTTACTAACCACGTGATGCTATCTTGTTTAATTGTCATAAAACTCTGGTAGGGGAGGGACTGGGATTGGACTCGGAGTGTTTGCTGCAAAAACCCACATTGTTTGGAGTCAGGTAGAAGGAGTCTATGCCACAAATTAATTTTTTAAAAATTTTTACCTCTGCTTTCTTTAACCACAATGAACATTCAACATCAAGATCCTTGACATTATTTTTGTTGCCTTATCTGCCTTTGTGATATTATTATACATGTGATATACTTTATACTGACTGATACATTTCAATTTAAAGCAAATATAATGGAAGGAAACTAGAATATGCAAAATGCATAAATGAGGGGCTAATTCTTTGCTTCCCAAAAATATTACATAAAGCTTTCCCTGGTGCTTCTCAAAATAAGAAGTCTCATTTTTAGACTTAAAATACAATTTGCATTGTATCCAACATTGAACACCAGGGTAGTGGGGAAAGTAAGAAGTTCTCAAGGTACAATCCCAAGTTCATTCTCCTCTTGTTTGTTATGTCTCCATTTTCTATCAGTGTCCTTTTTGTTGCCTTAGGCTTTTAGATCACATACATAAATTTTGAATATATTTTCCATGATGCATCATAATGTCCTATGGAAATAGTCATGGTTTACACACACACACACACACACACACACACACACACCCCACACACCCTTCAGAAAATGTACTTTGGGCTTTAAAAACTATAGACAACAAAACTGGTCATTCAAAATTCTTTGAAAGTATCATCAAAGAACAATGAATGACATGAAAAGAAAGGGATTTGTTGATCCCTAAAAGCTTTGACTCCACAGCAGAAGGAAACCAGAATGATCAGGTCATTCTTTCTATCTCCTTCCCAAACACTGTTGGTTTCCTGATGGACCCATGTGAGTCTCCATGTGACATTCTCTTACTTGGACACCACTAAGTTGCTCTTTGGGATTCAGCATGGAAAGGTAGACAAGATGGAACTTTCTCCCTGAGGCTAACTGGGAGTCAGGAGAACTGATCCCGGACCCAGTTCTGCCACTCCTGGATTGGGTGGTCTCAGCGGAGTCATTTAATTGAAGTGAATGTTTGAGAAGGGAGAAGACAGGGATGGTGTCCTACTCATCCCTGTGGTCCACATGGGGGATTCTAGCAGAGCAAGCACAGATCAGTGTTAGATAGATTCCCTGTCCCCTGATCTACAAAAGTCCCCACATCACTGCCCTTCTTCTCCCACTTCCTTCCACCTCAGAGCAGGAGAAAGCTGTTCTCTCCACACGGGCTCCAGGCCATTCCCTCCAACCCAGTAACCGACTCCACCAATTTTCCTCCTCTATTTTCAACTGTACCCTCTTTGTTACTGCGATCCTCTCAGCATAGAAATAGGTTCTCTTCTGTATCAAAGAAATTCCCGTAATCCAGTTCCTCTTCTAGTTCTTGTGTTTTCTTCCCTTCTCAAAGTAGTGTCTTAAAAGAACAGAGGATATTTGTTGCTTCCTTGGTCTTCTTCAGCCTTCCATCCTATTTCTTTCACAAGCTTGATTCTCAGGTTGATTACTGATGGTCTAACTACCAAATCCAAAGTGCATGTTTCCTTTCTTTTCCCATCTAGCACTGATGACTACCTCCTTTTTAAACTTCTCTCCTCCTTTGGCCTCAAGAACATCATTTTTGGGGCTCTTCAGTGGTTACCTTTCATCTCCCCCACAGACATCCTTCTTCTTTTAACCTCGGAGTTTCATCCCGTGTCCTCTTCTCTCCTCCCTGAGTAACCTTAACCACAGCCACTTCTTCTCTTACTACCTATTAGTAATTATGATTCCTAAAAAAATTACCCCCAGCTCAAATGTACCTTTCTGTGTGATCCAGACCATATTCCAGCACTGAACTGGACATCTCTACACTGATCTTACTTAAACACTGCAAATTTACAACATTCAGAAATGGAACTCAAGGTTTTCCTCATTATATTATTTCTCTTCTTTTTTCATTCTGAATCCCAGAAATGTGGTAATATCCTCAGCTCCTCCTCTTTCTTCTTTCTCCCTCCCCACGTAGCCAAACATTATGAAGACCTGACATGTTTCTCCAAGTATTTGCTTCCATCCAACTCTAATACCATTGAGAACTCAAGACCTCCCCACTTCTCCTAACCAGCTTCCTACTGGTCTCACTGTTTCAAATTCTCTCTAGACATCCCAAGCAGCAGTTTTCTGAGTGGCATTTGAGTGTTGCTCTCTTTATGAAATCCCTCAGTGCTTCCATATTGCCTTCTGCAAAACACTGATGATTCCTACATATGGAATAGGAGACCCTTTCTGATCTGGCCTTTGCCAAACTCTGTTCGCTCGTGTTTACTGCTAAAAACTCCCTTATACTCATCCTGCTACTTAAACATTTTTCTAGACACTATTCCATGCTCTTTTAAGCCTAAGAATTAGTACTTGCCTAGAACCTGTCCTTCTTTTTCCTAATCCTATGAGCCCTTGACAAATACCACCAATACAGTGAGCATGAATCTGGGTCTACAAATCTGGAGATAAGACACATTAATTTCATTTTCCTGAAACTTAACCTAAGCTTTTCTTCTAGGTGCCATTCCACCTAAATGGTACAAACTTAATTTCAGTCCTTTTCTGATTTGCCCACTCTTGTTTCCCATCATTGCATCTATGTTTTAAGGGGATTTTCTCAACATGAAGAGTAGGGGCTCCATCTGCCCTGATGTCATCCCCGTAAACTGTCATCCATTAAGATGTCCATTATGTTTTCAGTCCTCACAATTACACTGAGGACAGTTGCCACCATGTTGTCGCTTGTTGTTATTTACGTAACCCCTTCATTTCCAGCAATTACTTCCTCCTTTTCTCTCTCTCCTGCCCTCTCTGGGCTATGTCCAAGCCACTTCTAGATGTCCAAGAATCATCTCACTGTTCTACCCCAAATGGAGGCACAGGAAACTTGAGGCATGTCTAAGATACCATCAGGCTTGAAACACCTTCAAGCCACTCCTTCTCACGGCACTACCAAGGATTAAGGTCCTCCTGCTGACAGTTCTCCATTTCCTGGGGCTTAGCCATGAAGAATACAGGTCTCTTTGACACCTGCACCCACAAAGCAGCCCCTCTAACGCTTACCCCTCCCCTAAGCTTACCATGACCTTTTTCTCAGGCTTTGAGAATAGAAGACCCTGATTTTTATTTATTTTACATTCTGTCTTATCTGACATTCACACCTTAAAACAGATCCTTCCCCTAAGGGCCTGGCCTTTAAAACTCAAAGTCCATAACAGGACTCAAATTTCTCTGCTTTCTGTCATCAATTTTTTCTCAGAGGCAATAAAAAAACCAAGCAGTTTGGCATCCTGAATGCTGTGAAGGGCCAAAGGTGAGGGGTGGGAGTGCAAATGTAAGGAGCGAAGTTCAAGCATCACTTCCTCTTGGAAACCATTTCAGCTCCCCCGCCCCCCCCCACCTCCTTCCTCTTCCTCCTCCAGCCCAACACTGATTTAGCTACTTTTCTCCCACTCCCCTCTGCTTTGGTCCCATAACCCTGTGTGCACACAGTATTTATAGCACTTTCTGCATGTTTTTTAAACGTTGGTTTACTAATCTATCTTAGCCAATAGACTCTCAGATTCTTGAGGGCACATATATGATTTAATTGTCCCTATATCTCTTACATATGGAACATAATTCCTAGAGAGCAAGAACTCCTGGAAATAAACGCTTGAATGAATGAATGGCTAATTCTCAGGCCAACTCCCAGTAGTTACAGGGAAACACATTGCTCATTCCACTCTTCCTTCCTCTCTTATTCTGGTTGCCATTTTTCTGCCATAATTCCCTGTCAAGATGGCATAGTGAAAAGTTTTAAGAGTGATAAAATATGAAGAACGTACAGTGTTCCATGCAGTCAGAAAACTTCTCTGGCAGTTTTAAGCCTCAAAGCTTAATTTATGCTTATGTGTTCTAATAGTGCTTTTAAAATGGCCTCATACTTTATAGCCCCTCATCTCTTGATCCTGGAGTGAAGTAATAATCTTCTGTTTATTGCATAAGAGTCTGACTTCATTAAAATCACCATGAGACCATAAAGGCTGCATTTATGAGTCACTTGTCTCAAAAATCTTTTGAATCATACCATGTAGATCTCTCATGCCTGGTGAAGGTAGAATCTATTACTTTGACATTATTAATAATAAAATAGAATTTAAAATTAAAATATAAATAAAAGAAAATATGAAGACTAAATGCATATGCTTAACTGAGTACAAAGGATAGATTCTGGAAATTATGAAGATTAAAAAATCTTATATGGGGAGGGACACAGCTGTTCTCTCTTCTTTTCTTCCTATTTTCAAATAGTCACTAAATCATATTAATTCTTATTCCTCCAACTTTCTCATTATCGATTCTCTTTTTCTGTAGTCATCACTCTGGAGCCAGCTTTCATTACTACATGGTCAAATCATTGTGTCTTAGGATCATAAAATGTATTAGGACTAATATGTGTTATATATTTCATATATATTATTTATTTCATCTTATCTGGCTGCATCTAATTTTCTTTCCTCCTTCAATATTCTTCAGGTCTATCGTGCTATAACAATACTTGCATTATCTCACTTTGCTGTGCAAAATTCCTCATTAGCTCCCCTTTCCCTACGGGATAAGTCACATAGACCATCTTGTTGAGCCTTAAAGGTCCTACACTATCTGGCCCTGATCATTTGCTCCATATCTGTTTTCCATTTCACCCCAATATAAACCTTCTATTCCATCTAGTGTTTTCTTGTTCCCACCCTCCTCAGTGTGCTGTGCTCCTGCCCACATCTGCATCTCTGTACCTTGTCCCTCCTCTTCCCTCTCTCTACTTATCTCTAGTCTCCAGAGTCTAACACAAAAACTTACCCTACCATTGGCCATGTAACCTATTCATGCCCACAGTGGTTTATAACACCTATGAATTCTCATACATACCACTCCTCTAGCAGTGATTTTAATTAAAGAGTCATCCAGAAAGGGACTGAAATTGGTTTTTAAGTGATCTGTCCTATCCTTTAACCAGACTGCAAGAATCTTAAGAACAGGTACTATGGCTCAAGATAACTCTTTTGTCTCCCATGGTTCTGATAATCCTGGCACATAGTAAACATTCAAAAAGCATTATGGAGTTAATTAGTTTTCCTTTGCATCTGGAGATCTCATATATTTTTAAAGAACCTTCCACAAGAACAAATAGCCTAATGATAAACTGTAGGGCTGAGTCTCTGTGCTGATATTACTTCTGACATTTATTAAATAAGTCACTCAGCAGAGTAATTAAGTCCTCCGTGGTATAGTTTTCCCAACAATATCTGAACAAAATAATATCTGTTCCACCTTACTTCAAAGGATACTGCAAAATTAACAATTAGTACAAAATAGCATAGTGTCCTTGAAAAGAAAACCTAGTATTCTTTTTGTTTCTCTTCTCTGATTCCATTTCACAAGTCTATAGTAAGTCAGTTGTATTTTTGAACTCAGGAAAGTTGAAACTTTTTTCCTACTGAATTGATACAATTGAACCTGTCATATAACATCATGTTTTTTAACTGTCAATTGACTTACAGTTTTGCTCATCCTATTTATAAATATACATTATATATATATATATATGTCATATACTTACAAATTGAACATTAAATGTTATCTAACAAATAACAGCATCAAATTCATCTATGCCAGTCTAACAAATGAATTCATTTCCCATGGTGAGTCCAGGGATTAGAGAGATAAATTCAAATGCCTACTCCATAACTACTACGTGTATAACTTAAAACCTGTTTTTTCACCTGTAATGAGGAAAATAACAAGTGCTTTGCACAGCTCTTATGACAGTTAAGCTAGATGACGAAGGTCATGTGGCTGGGACAGCATTAGGCCTAGTTAGCTCATGTTCCCTCTCTTTTGTCCCATCCCAGACCTCCCCAAATCCTCCACTGGTCACTCCCAAGGAAACTGTGTACAGGCTGAGTTCCAAATGTCCAGTAAATGAGGAATCACATTCAAACTCTAGAAGGTGCATTTTCTTCAGTGGGAAAGCAGAGAACTTATAAATCTGAAAATTTCTGCAGATTTCCCCTGGAGGCTACTGTATGACTAATGGCCAATTTTACGGAAAGGAACTCAACAGGCAAATTGGATATGTTCACATTATTTCTTCATTTTTTCACTCGGTTTTCTATTAGAAGTAAAACTGAGCAAGGACAGTTAGAGAACTGTCCAGAAAGGAAGGGTGGATTCACCATAACGTAGCACTCTGTTTTCTTAGAGGTTGCAACCTGGCTGAGCCTGGGAGGTTTCTAACAGAGCTAGAAATTTGTCTGCAACGATGGAGGCAATGAAAAGGCAGGCCTTGTCAAGAAGACAAGAAGACGTGGAGCATTCTACAGCCAAACTCTAAGCCTTTGTTTACTACAGTTTCCTCCTGGCAAAGTAGAATGTCCTGACTTCTGTCCCTAGTTCCCACTAGTGAAGGTACATTTGGATGCTCACAAATTTTAACTTGGAAAATCCTTAACCATTGCTCCACTGGTCTCCCTTTGGGAGCTATGAGTAAAGAGAAGGATAGAGAATGGATATAACTTCATATGAGAGTGCAAAGTATACAAAAATACTCTGGAAATTAAAATTTGTATTCATTAAATAGATCCATTAATAAAAATGAACCCAATGCCCTCATTATCTGTTAAATGAAACTGAGGCCCAGAATCTTCTCTCTTAGGTCTCAGGCGAGGTTCTGTGAAAGCATAGCCTGAGACAAGGATTCTTGTCCACATGATTTACAGAGAAGATGTTCCCAGGAGAAGCCTGGGGAAAGCCTAGAAAAGTAGGGGAGGCAGAACAGAGAAGAGGGCCAGCAAAGGGGTGGTTTCAGCTGCCACCTACCCTCAGCCTGACACACAGGGAGGGTACTCTGAGCGTGAGAGGCCCCTCGTGGGCAGTTTTCTCACCTGAGGTAAAGGGCTGGACCTCTGTTTTCTCATGCTAGTCAACCATGGACTTCAGGCCACCCAGGCATGGTGGAGGCAGCAGGACTTGGCAATACCCATCAGCTGAGGGTGATGTTGCAGAGAAGTGGCAGGTGGGCGCCATTAACAGGCAACACTGCCAGCTGTGGAGGAGGAGGGGAGGGGGCGCCAGCCTTGGAAAGGTGATCTGGGTGGGGTACCAACGGCATTACTGTGCTTGCTAAAGTTTACAACACCAGTTGCAGCAGAGCTAAGTTTACACTCCAGGTTTCCTTGATCTTTCCAGGCCATTATACACAAACCACATGTCCTCCTTCGGATAAACCCATCCATTCTGTTGGCACCTGTGACCCAGCATCACTGAACACAGTCTAGAAACCGTGACTCAGCTGCTCAGCCTGACACTATGTGGGATCACAAATATAACACGTAACAAACAAACATGTAGACGTCGATCCTAATTTAACTCCAAATAACATCAATAAAAATAAAAACTGGATAAAACCTATTGACCCTTCACATGCACTATCTCATTTCATCTCACAAAGAACCTATTATCCCTTCTTTACAGTGAAGAAACTAATGCTAAGAGGGTTTAAGTTACTGCCCAAATAACTTAGTAGTAAGTTACCAGGAGTGTGAGGGTGACAAACAGAATTTGAACCCAAGCATCGTGGCTCCAAAGGCTGTACTTGTAACAAATGTTAAATTACCACCCTTTGGGGGCAGAGGGGAGGACATTCCTCTAGGCCGTGGAAAATACACTTTAAAATACATTGCAAATTGATATATTTAGCAAGTAGGTATATTATTGAGTGTCACACACTGTTACTCCTCTTAGCAAATTTTGTGCTTGGTTTTCAGGATATTTTTCAGATTTTATATCACACAAAATGCAATTTTATGAGGTAGATTTAAAACAATCAAGGTAGATAACCATTTCGTCACCACTGCAGAAGCACACAATCTGTCTCAGTTTTTTCTTCTATCCGGTTGCTCCCGTTCTAGAGGCCCAGTGGTAATCAGCTAAAGGCCCAAAGTGATGATGAACACAAATGTATATTTGTAAAGAAGCTGAGATGATGGAGACAAGAGGCAAAAAACTAGAAAACCCAAGTTAGAAACTATTCTAAAGGACATGGTGGAGGGGGTCTCTGCATTGCTCAAGCTGTCTGGGTAATAACTCACCCATTTCGAGATGTGTGTGGCAGACAGTGGAGGTGGCAGGAAAGCAGAGAAGCATGTGTCCATGCCCCTCCTCCAAGCTGCTTCCCCTGCTGTCAGAATAGGACAAAGAGTAATGGCTAATCTAACCATTAGCCAGTGGCACGCACGCCCTTGAGTCCGTGTGCCAACCGCTGCGCTAATGTGTTATCTCATACGACCTTCACAATATCCCTGGAGGCAGGCACTATTTCTTTTTTTTTTTTTTTTTTTGAGACAGAGTCTCACTCTCTTGCCTGGGGCGAGTGCCTCAGCCTAGCTCACAGCAACCTCAAACTCCTGGGCTCAAGCAATCCTACTGTCTCAGCCTCCCGAGTAGCTGGGACTACAGGCATGTGCCACCATGCCCGGCTAATTTTTCTATATATATTTTTAGCTGTCCAATTGATTTCTTTCTATTTTTGGTAGAGACGGGGTCTCGCTCTTGCTCAGGCTGGTCTTGAACTCCTGAGCTCAGAACGATCGGTCTGCCTCGGCCTCCCAGAGTGCTAGGATTACAGGCGTGAGCCACTGCGCCCGGCCCAGGCACTATTTCTATGCCCTTCTTGCAGGTAAGCTAACAGAGACCTATAGAAACTGAATAATACCCTCAATGTCACAAAGAAATAAAGATTTAGTTGGAGATTCAAATCTAGACAGCCTGATTACAAAATCCACACATAACCACTACGTTCTACCTCCTTCGATGATACAAATTATAAAACTTTAACCTTCTATTAATATTATTTTTTATAATCATATTCTTATAAATTACTTTTATGGGGCTAGCCACTGATGGGGGAGGCATTGGAAACACACACAAGCCCTTCGCTAACAGTGACCATCAGGCTGTTTTTCCTTTCATTTGTACAACAGACGCAATTGCATTTTTACATAGGTAGGTTGGAGTTCCGAGGGGTTAGGAAAAAAATCTCGTAAGGGGTTTTTATTCTTAAAAAAATAAATTAATTAATAAAATCCCACAGGAATGAAGAAAATGAAAGCAAAAGTTTTTAAATCTGCCTAAAAACGAATGGCGAGTCGTGAGACAAAAATATAATAGTGTTAAATGAAAGAAGCGACAGCAGATACAACCAAGGGAGAGAACAGAAGCCAGCATATATTTTTAAAGAATTAAAAATAAAGGAGTTTTGCCTAAAAAGATAAAAATTGGCCATTACTTATTGGCAAGTGCTGTCCAAGCAGACCCTGAAATGCCTGAGCCCTTGTGGCGGGGTAAATCCCAAGAGTGTAGACCTGGAAGTGGCTCTGCTGGCAATCGCTGCCATTGGTCCTTTCCTCTCCTCCCCTTCCCTTTCCCCACTGTGGCCCCTGGCAGAGCAACAGGAGTCAGTGCCACTGAGTCATCTAACTGCTGTATCTGCCTCCTGACCACCCCTCCCACAGGCCGCTCACGTGAGGTTCAAGCAGCAAGGGCTTCTCAGCATTTCCACCCCCACCACCCCCATCCTTCAACACCCATTAACTTGCCATCTGACCCAGGGCGCTGGTTCCAGCTTTACAGGGCAGTTTCCATTTGCACCCACTCCATGGGGTGCAAAACCAATTACCTTGGGAATGCTTACGCCGGCTCTGTAGAGTGTGACCTATTTTTAGAGAGAATTATGTTTATTTTCCTTAGCTGCATAATGTTAGCATTTTTATAAAGGTCTTGATGTCCTGACCCTAAAGAAGAGGTAGTTGTGGTATACTTTTTTGAGATTCATGTTCCCTGATTCCTCCGCATGTGATGAAATTAGTTTCACTTTGGAGAGTACTAAATGAGGTGCTTTTTAAAATGAGATTTCCGGTCTTTGCTAGGGGGACCACGTTCCAGATCTTGATGTACGAGTTGACAGAATTAGGTGAAATGGCCTGTTTTGTAGAAGCATTTTAATCAGGGCAGGCACAGAAAATTCCCAGCGTAAGCTTTGCTTCCTATTTTGAGAGAGACTAGCTCTGCATCCTAGATACTGTGTCAGGAGGTTTTTCCTGGCAGGCAGAGGCTTGTGCCTTAGGAGTTATTTGAAATGTGTCATAAAGCTACAGTTCAGGGTCCTATAAAACGTTTGCATTTTATGGACGACTCGAACACTGTTTGCCTACGAAGTGAGGCGCCACTCAGCTCTCATCAGATTTGCGCAGATATTAGTACATGACCTCTATAGCAGAGCAGTGAAAAATCGCGCATCACTCCTGGCAGGTGACTTGAGCAAAATTACGTTATTTTTCAACAGATGGGGGTTTTTTCCTATAATATAAAAATATATATTTGTATTTAGTTACATAAATATAAAACTATATTTTTCTATAAATATTATAAAAGTGACTTTTGTCAGTCGCATTTAGCTACGCAGCCTGTTGAATCTGGGTGTGATTTAACTACGGAGAGAGGCTGCGTTCTCAGATACGTTCTAAAGCTGGCCTGGACGGCGCCCATCTGACTGTAGTATGTGGAAATAGTCCCCTCTAGTGGAGAACTGCATGTTGATGCACTTGTTATCGATAGCTAGTCTCACCTTGGGAAAAGAAAGACAAATCTTATTTTTATATTAAATAATAATGGCGATGATGACGACTTTAATGTTCTCTCTGGCAGGTGACGCATAATCTCTTTTGGCAGATACCTTAGCAAAAAGTTCTCAGTGTAGTGATGAAAGGGTGGTAACTTCAGAAATGACAAATTGGTTTGTACACTTTCGAATAACCACGTTTGGCATCCAGTCATTTTCATTTCTCATTTAATCCACAAATAATTTTAAAGAGAATGTGGCCAATGAAATTATCATTTCCTAATAACGTCTTAAAAAGTATAGATCCATTTATTTGGGAGCCACTGTTTTCTAAATCAAGGATTGGAATACAAGCCTCAGCGATTCTTCCCTTTTCCAAGCCCTCCCCATCCCACCTGCCTTCTCATTCCCCTCCTCTCCCCTCTTGATTCTGATTTCCCCACAGGGTGCTGTCTAGAGCACAAATGCCTGACACATACTACATGTTCCATAAATATTTGTTAAACCTCGATATGAAGAAAAGAACAAGTTCTTAAACATCAGGTTAATTTTATAGAAGAAATACTTGCTTAAAAAAATAAAAACAGATGATTCCCCCATCGTCTCCCTCCTGCCCCACAGACAGAAGTCTCTGCTGTTGCAGGGTGCCTGGCCTCGTTAGCCACTGAGAGTGGAGCGTCACAGAGCCACGGTCCCCAGGTGTCCTCGACGATGCCACGCAGTATCCCTTGACTCTAAGGGGAGTTTATAAAACCCTCATTTCCCCTGCTCCGAATATGATCTCCTGAAAAAAATTAGTTTTCCTTTTTGTTATGTTTTATTTGCTGTTTAATTTTGGCCCCTAAGTTAGTATATGGTTACTAAATCCCTATTCAGAGGAATATTCATTTTTCCGATAGAATCTGCAGTCTACCTAGGGATTCTAAGAAACAAGTTGGAATTTTAAACCCACTTTGATCAATAACGAGAGTAGAAATGATCAGGTGCTAAAGGACATATGAGAGTGAATACATTAAAAGTACATAAAAGACCTAGTTTGCCTGAAGGAATGTGCCTCACACATGGATCCTTCAGCATTTCTGTCTCTAACGGACACGCTACTCAAATACCTGTCAGGGTTTCCAGTCAGCTCTTTTTCTCATTGTCCAAGGCAGCTTTTCCAAATCAATATTGTTCTTCTTAAATTCCCTCTTCCCATCCCATACATAGAAAAAATGCAGACCTCTAGGAATAAACCATCTCTAAACTACCTCTTCTCGCCTTCCCTGACCCCATGAATAACTTTCACGTGTGTGCACATGCATGAGCGTGCACTCACACATGCTCAAGTAGAACTCCTGAGAGCTCATTCATTTTTGTTTCCCTAGTTCCACACAGACAGTAGGGGCTCTTTAAATATTGACTGGATGATACAGAGTTAGCCTTACTCATCAACATTAACCTTATACATTTCAGCTCTGAAATGTCCAGTTATTCCTAGAAAGCCCAGGGGCAGAAAAAAATTCTTGCTATCTCATTCATGGGTGCCTAAATTCTTCGACCACTTTATGTGACCAATGAGTATTTAAGGTCTACAGCCTCTCTGCTCCTGTTTAATGTTTCAGTCTTGAAGAATTAAAGGGAGTCTCTCCTGAACCTGTTATCACAGCACAAATATGCATCAAGCCATTTAAGCAAGAAAAATCATACAGTTGAATGAGTCCATATTTGTAAAAGAATGATCTAGAGATCTAGACAGAGGTCTCAGATGAGGAGATTGCAAGTTTCTCTAGACAAGGCAGTTCTTCCTCGTCTTAGAACACTCTGTAGAGCTTTGTATGGGGCGACTCTCTGTGTCTTTCCTTCCTCATCTCTGTGCTTTAAAACTCCAACCTTCTTTTGTTTTTCTTCAAGTAATCATAAAATGTTTGTGGAGGAAACTTTCTTCCATCCAACTCCTCGATCCAAGTGATCTTTATAATCCTGACCATGGTAATAACAGCTTGATTTGCCATCGCTGTTTTGTAGAAGAGAGTTTCACTTTCAATCAGCATTGAAAGTGTATTATCTCAACTTCGAAAGTGTATCATTACCCATCCTAGCCTCATAATCCATGGGATGTTAAATGTTTTGGGGAACAGAAATGAACAAAAAAAGCAAATTAATAATAATAGCTCCTATTCGAGCCGAAAACTGTATAAGAAGAGAAGGGAGGCAATGCCTCAATGCTGGGACGATTCAGAGTAGAGTGAATTTACTTTCAGCTGATTGAGTTAGAAACAAAGAATGTAAGCGATGAAGTATTATGCATATACTAGATACGGGGGGAAGATCTTATGTATTTTATTTGGGCGGATTAGATCTAAGAGCTTCGTAGATAGATATTTTGGAAACGTGCACAGAGATATTATTGAAGTAATTACTTCCCTTGTTAAATGTAAAATCCCCAAGAGCAGTCAAGAACATACTCCATAAATACTATTTAAGAAGGGATGATCCAAAGAAGTTTCTAATTTCTATTTTAAATATGTTCTTCCATATCTGACCCATAGGTGGCATACTGAAACAACAATATGACATAAAAGTGAAAATCTAGGCCTCTGTGCGTGACAGAAATTCCTAAGCTTGGCCTTACATTATGTAGAATGATACCAGCAAACTCTAGTGTGGGGAGGGTGTCTCAGGAAATCTTTAACATAGTGTCAATAATAATCTCCCTGGAATTATTTTGTAATTACTTTATGTCACCACTAGTTTTATTCCCCCAAGGTGGGGGTGGGGGGTGAGAAAAAAATCGAATGACATTAGAATGTCAAGATCCTCAAAATATTAATAATAAGTAAAATGATTTAAAAATGACTTAAACGTGATTATTTGACCCCACAGGCTTTTTTTCTAAATCATTATTATTCCTCATAGAAAACTAAACTGTGTAATTCAGTAAACTAAATTGTAAGCCCTTTGGGAGTAAAGACCATGTCTTTTTTTAATTGCCACATCCATATATTTTTATTGTCTATCAAGACACCTGGTGCATGGTAGACTTTAATAAATGCTTAGTTCCTTCCCTCGTTCCCACTTGCGGTTGGTAACAGTGGGCATAGTGATGGTCTGGAAGTAGGTGGTACTATTTTAGAACTAGGGACTTCTTGAAAAGCCAAAATACAGCATTTTAGAATTGAGAGAAACCTTAAAGTAGTGGTTCCCAAACCTAGTTTAGTGCCCTAGGGAAACTTTGTGAAATTTCTAGATAGTCTAGACAGAAAATTTCTAGATAGAATTTTTTTTCTCTTTAAATAGAATTTCCAAATAGAAAATATTCTGGAGTACAACTCAGAAATCTGGCCTCAATAGCTCTGGGCCAGGGTGGGGAGACACAAATAGACAGACAGATAGATAGATAGATAGAGGTATAGATATCAATACATACAGAGTGTCTATATGTATAATCTATATAGATATCTCTATACGCATACACATACACATATTTAATATATTTAAATATACACATTAAATGCATATATTTAAATTCCTTTTTAAACGATGCATGTTTAAATGTATATATTTAAATTTCATATATATTTAAATTACTAAATATTTCTATATCTATATTTAAACTATTCCTATTTGGGAACTATGATCTTAGTGGTTTTGATCCAAGTCTCAGGATGTTTCCATAACTATGCAGCTAATGGAAGAGCTCTCGATGTGAAAGCAGTTGTCACACCCCTTATTGGAAGCAGAGTTCTGGAACTGAATGACTCATGGATTGCAAAACTGGAAACTTTTCAAATGATTGTCTAAAACTGGTTTCATTTTTGGTTCCACAGCACTCCAACAGCTCTTACCTACTCAGTCACACTGGGTTCCTATATCTGGATTTATTACTAAAATTATTAGGATCACAAGATGTTAGCGCTAGAAGGCACCCTCAGTGCTTTTCAGACAAGGAACAGAGACAAAGAAGTCAACTATAATAACTTGTTTACGAAGAACTGAAAGAATCCTGTGAGAACCACTTGTCACCCAGGTTGAGCATCCCTAATCCAAAAATCTGAAATCCAAAATGCTCCAAAATCTGAAACTTTTTGAGCACTGACATGACACTCAAAGAAAATGCTCATTGGAGTATTTCAGGTTTTGGGTTATTGAATTAGGGATGCTCAACACATAAGTATATATACGTATAATGCAAATTTTCCAAAATCCAAAATTTGAACACTTCTGGTCCCAAGTATTTTGGGTCAGGGATACTCAATCTGTACTGGGTTATTCAACGATAGAATCATAGCTGGATTTGTGGCTAACTGTGGATCATTCCACATTTTGATCTAAATCAGTGCTTTTCAACTATGCTCCATGGGGCCTTCAGGGGGAGGTGGGCTGGTGGGGCCTGGGCCCTTCTCCAAGACCTCAATAAGCCCAGCTCTGCACATATTTGTTCTGTTTATTAGCCTTACATGTAAGATGGTCTTTTCTTTCTTAACCAAGAACCCCCAACTTTGAAAAAAGTTTGAAGACCACCGATGTAATTGTTTCCTCAGATAGTCTCCTCAGGCTGAATGTGTTCAGGTGGAATCAGACTGGAGGTTGAAGATGGGTCACGTGATATTCTGGTCCGCGTGTCTTTCTCACGCTTTGAATGTTTTGTGCCCAATTTGGAAGCATTTTCTATGAGACTCTTTTAGTTTGATTCCTCTGTATTGGTGCAGCAACGTAGCTAGACAGTATCCTTTCCACCTATCATTACCCTTAGTATACCTGAGACATTTTTAGAGTTTCCTAGGGTTGTTGATAACTAATACAAATTCTAAAATAATTTCCAGAAAAGTTACACACACTCAGATGTATTTTTCACCAGCCACTTTGAAAACCTGATCGCAATTCAAAAGTGTCTGATAGCTTCTTTTATAAATTCTTTTATATTAATAAATTATTCTTTGATAATTCTTTCTAAATTAACTATCATATGTTGAGTACATTAGTGCTCAGAAGTTAATTCTGATTTTCTTCATCCTCATAACCCATTCTAAACATTGTATTTTACCTTATCTTTATAATTAAAGTCTTCAATCACATTTTCTGAAAAGTACTACAGTTTTTTGATGTTCCCAGAGAAAGTATTAATAATAATTGTTCAGCTAAAACCTTAATAATGGTTGTTCAGCTAAACCTCCTTTGTCTAGGAGGATCTTTGAATCAATAAGAGTCTGAGTGTTTTAATCATCTGAGAGAGGGAAAATCAGGACTAGGAACCAAAACTCAATTCCACCCAGTTAGACTCTTTCCATGACAGCATGGAGCCCTTCAAAGTTTGTGAGATGATTTCAAGACTTCTTTCACTATACTTCAGTCTGACAATATATGTTATATATGATTAAATATAAAACAATGAATATGTGACTTATCTTTAATATTAAGAAGGCATTTTAACATATATATTCTTTCCTCTAAATTCCACCTCGCCCCCCCCGAGTATATAAAAATCTAAATGCTTTACATGTTTAACTCATAATATTCAAAATAACCCTACCATTATTGCCACTGTTTTAAATAAGAAAAACCATGGTTCCAAAAGTTTATATCGCTGGCTCAAAGTCACCCAATTGGCCATGGGAGCCGTGGGAAAAATATAGATTACGGGTGGCTGAGCTCCAGATCCAAAGTTGGCAACCACTGTACATACATTTCCCTGGAAATTAGCCTTAAATTTCTACCCAAATGTTACCTGATTTTTGCCCTAAAATGACTTGCTTACAGTAGGCACACAATAGAAATTTGTTGCATTGAATAAGATTTTTTGATGATATTTTCTTGAATTAAATTGACTATTCACAAAAACATTAAATAGACTATTTAAAAAAGCATCATTCTTTACTAGGTTTTGTCTCGGGTCTTCTAGACAACCTCCTACAAAGTTATGTTGACAAATATCACCTGTCTTCATGATCCACCTATGATGTGAGTCTACATAATAAGCAATACTGTTTGGCTATGATTTTCCTATTTAGGGTTTCTCAGGTACTGGAAAGGTCTTCCCTTAGCAAAGAGAGACAAACTCATGAAGTTTGCCTTCAACCAAGGTTATACTAGAGCCCCGAAGGGTAAATCCATTCATCCTAGAATTTGACAAATAGTCTAGAAATGAAGTCACCATTTGACTCATCTGTCCCATGGAGTCAGATATTTAACTCTTTGACATTTAAGATTCTGGAACAGTTGGTAAAGGGAAAAATGAATAGATTAAGGGTTTTTTTTTTTAACATTATTCTTTAAAAAAAATCACCTAATTGTAAATGTTTTTCCCCTGTTTTCTCTGTTCCATTAAAACCATAAGTGCCACAAGAATGATTATCAATGTATATAAACTCACCTAAGTTGGCTCTTGGTACATTTTCCCCCCAGTATCCAGCCCCCAAATTAATAACTGGCAAATCTGAATTTTTCCCACGTTCTAAATTCTTTGGTGATGGAAACATAAGAACTTAATACATTGAAAACCCAAAAACAAACCTTAGATTTCCTGACTAAAATTTAGCTGCTTTTCCTAGATTTGGTGGATAATTTTGCTCCATTGTTTTATTTATTCTTAGTAGAACTTGCAGGGATTGTTCTCAGGATAATGTCAGGATAATTGTTCAAAATTGAGCTATGGGCCAACCCAAGGGCATTCTCCTGGCACTGGTTTGGCTAAAACATACAAAAGATTTCTCGTCTTATCAAAAATAGTCCTTCTTAAACATAAACATTAAATGAGGGAAAGTTTGACATTAAATAAAAATAACAACAGAATCAATCAGTAACTAAATGTCTCATGTGCTCTTAGTGCATGGTTAGATGGCAAATAAATCATGTCTCCCAGCCCTGTCTCTTCATGCTTATTTTATAATAGGGTGGTATATAATATAAGATGCCCTCCACATAGTGGGGAGGGGTGCACTCCACACTTTCCCTTTCTCAGGAAAGTATTAATAGTATTGGCCATAAAGCAGTATAAAATATTGGTAAATATGAGATGTCAATGTTTCTCCACCCCTTACTATTTGTTTACATTTTTAATGAACTGTACAAAGAATACATTTTTATTGCAGAAATTTTGAAAGCATACATATGCAAAAACAAAACTGAAGAGATTATTTCGTAACCACTCCCACCACCGAGATAACCATCATTAACATTTTGTATATATTCCTCCGGACTTATATACACACACATGCACACACGCACACCACACCTCTAGTAATTGCTGAGAACAACAACAGCAGTGGTAGCGACAGGAGCAGAAACAAGCACCAGCAGTACTTCTAATAGTAGCAAGAGCCATGTTAACTACCAACAGGAGGTCAGCGACAGCAACAACAGGAGGATGCATAACCACATAAGCAGAACTGCAGCGAAAGCTGCAGCAAGGGCGGCAGTAGCCCTGAAGGTGTCTCAGCAGCAGAAACAGCTGCAATAGCAGCATAGCAGTAATAATACCATCTAAAAGGTACATAATTACATTTATTATACATTTAATAGCAGTACTTTTCTAAGTGTTTTATACATGTTATCTCAATTAACCCTCACAGCAATCTAATGAAGTAAATGTTCAAGTCGTATCACCATTTTACAGATGAGAAAACTGATATACATACAGGGTAAGTAAGTTGCCTAAGGTCACACAGTCTTTAGGGGTAGAACCTGAATTTGAACCGCAGGCAGTCTGGCTCCATAATCCACTCTTAACCACCACACTGGTGGTAATTCAAGAAGTAGAATGAATTCTAAAATACAGTATGAGGAATATTTTGAAATTACTTATATTATGAATGATATACTTTGGGAATGATTCTCAAATTGGAAAAATAGAACAAGAAGATGTGAATGAAGTAACTTTCAAAAACAAATCTCTCACAACTAAAATGGTCATTTTTTTTACAACTCCCAGTTGAAGGAAGAAAGTGTATCTTGCAAACATTTTAGCTCTCCTGTTTCGTTATTCCTTAACAATTTATACTTGTCTCTCTGTATGTTTGCCTAACATTTGAGGTCTCTCACTGTGACTTCTTAAAAATAGAGGACAAATTAACCATACTACTTAATTTGTCATATATCTATTGATAGACATGCCTCCACACATTTAAGTGCCCAATAAGTATTTGCAAATGATGAATAAAGCAATAAGAAATAAAATTTCAGAATCCACACTCAAAGTAAGTAGAATTTTGTTGGGCCAAACACATACCACTTCAATGAGAATGTTATTTAATGCTAATGGTAGTAGCAGCTAAGGATATAAGAAAAGTCTTAAAAACAAACAAACAAACAAACAAACGAACAGGTAAATGTTGGTGCTTTGGTTCTATTTAGTTTTCTTTTGCCTCCTGTAATCCCATATTTTGAGTTTTGTTTACAAAAATATTCGTAATACTTGATCTGTGTGTATACTTGAGACTGTCCTTATTAAAAAGATCCCTTCTGCCTCTAGACACCTATAATTCAAGATAGAGTAAGAACCAGCACCAAAAATATCACTCCAATGCATAAATAAAATTTTGCCTTTTGAAAGATGAGAAAATATTTCATTTGGGGCAAAATGTATGACCCTCCAACATAAATTTGAATTCTTGCCTTCTTCTGAGTGCTTTCAGACCACCAGAAATGATAAAATTAGAAAAAATAAGACTACTTTAAATGCAAAATAACTTAAAAGAAAAAAATATCCTCAAAAATTATCTTATGACTTCTCTGCTTAGGGTTTTAAACCGAAGTCTTGGTGACATGACTTGATTTAATTTCCAAGTCTCTTATCTGTAGTTTATTCTTGTTACTGCAGTTGCTACTGGTTTTTAACTTGTACACAGGAAACTAGTGCCAATCAATTTTGTTCCCAAGGTGACAGGAAACCCTGGTTGGTCAGATGTTGATTGTGCTTACTGTTCATGCTCCACCCATCATATTTTCTTCCCTTTTGGCTGAACTTAAGACAAATTAATCAGTGGTTGACATCTGGCAGACAGTTTTGGTGTCTTCTCAGTGATTTGTTGACCTGCACAGTTACAGAAAAAAACTTCAGTGCATAAAACTTGTAGACACTAAATATAAATGCTGACAAGACTCCCTTGTAAGGATTTGCATGGAAGGTTCATCTTTTGGCTTTTATTGAAAATGTAAATTTTCTTGAGTAATGAAACATCTGTTGAATAAATATTTCACCTTCTTTATGATGGTGAGTGGCTTACCTCACTCCATTGTAAATTCCAGATCTGAACTGTGAAACAAGGGGCAAGGAAGGGCTCAGAGAATGTTAAGCTTTTTAACAGGTCTCTGCTGTTTGTGATTAATCTTTAGCCACCTGCATATTTTCTTCATAATTGAGTCCTAGTCCACATAAACACATCCCTTATCTCTGAACACTCGGAGAGAAAATGTTGGTACCCAGAGCAGAGCACAACAAATAAGATAACACATACATAAAATCTAAGTGCAAAATCAAACTACATGACCTCCTCATTCCTCAAAGCCAAGCTTTTTTGGAGCCTGCTCTTTGAAACCCATGGTTTATGACTCTAAGAAAAGAAAAATTACTGTTCACTGGGCTTGTGAACTGTTTTCTGAAATCATTCATTTTAAAGATAATGGTACTAAAACGTATGCCTAATTTTATCAGGACTAGTGACAGTAGAGATCATGAGAAATGTACATGAAATGTCATCTCTGTGCAGGAAGATGAAGGAAGGTAACGATGCAGGAAGGTGAGATTAAGATAAACCTAAAAAGGGCAGGTATGTTGGACCGGACAGGCTTTTCCTGTTCCTAAAATGTCTTGTGCTCTTACACAGGAAAAGCATTCTTATTCACCCCAGGCATTTGCAAGTCCTAGGCACAAGACCCGAAAGTACCCTGGGTTCTGGTAGTAAGAAGTCAGGAAAGGAGTGGGTGGGAGAGGAAGTGTCCACGGGGGGTCCATAACCAGAACAAACTTCCCAAAGGGTAAAAAAGTGTTTAGCCATTTATTCACCTAAGCCTCCTTTACTCTGAGAACAAACTCTGCTAGTTTGCTCTTATTTCTTGCTACAATACTTTCCAAGCCAAAATTTGGATACATTTAAAATTGGGGTTGACTTAGGCCATAGAGTCACCAAAGAATTGACCAGCGTGCTCGTACCTTTGGAGAGTTTGCTGCCTTGGCTGGTCCTGCCCATTCCAACAACCATCCAGCTCCTACCCTCCCGAAGATTCCTTTCCTAGGTAGATTAGCAAGGGGAATTTTGATCCACTTTTACTTGTTCAGTAAAGTATCTTTCATAGAGAGGCTAGGACTGTGAAATAAATATTAAGAGGGCTGAAAAAGTTTGCAATGTTTTGAATCCTAACCACTTTGCAAAGCCACATTCCCAGTTTTACAGATAGCCAAGTAGAAGAAAAGCCCAAGACACTAAGTATTTTTAAGCAATCAGGGAGAGTTGGCATTTGCCAAAGCCCTGTAAGAAAACTCATAGGTAACCCAAATAGAATCCTGCCAAAACCCAAAATGTATTTGAAAGACATTTCATAATCTCCCTCCTCCCCACCTCATATTGGTCCCCCTTTTGATTTGCATGACAATCTAGTTGGACAGTAGCAATCCACTGCTGCTGCTCCATCAGCCATGAGGAGTGTGCCCCAGGGAGGTGGCTGTTAATTGTTATTCACAATACCGTGCCCCTCATGAGATGCTATGCCAGGATAGATGAGTTCTGTATTCCTGGACAGCAGTTTCACTCTGTGCAATGTTCACTGACTCTGACTTTAATCAGATCTCTTCCCTTGGCCTCCTTAGCATCATTTCTAACCTACAAAGCTGAGAACTTTAGGACATTCAGCACTGCTATGCATAAGTAAGAGCTTTTATAGGACATCCAAGCAATAGAGGGAACAATGGGTAAATGTCTGTAATGCATTTCTTTCAGGTACATGAAAAGTGTGTTTTTCTGGATGACCTAGTTTATATAATTATATAACACATGCATTTTAATATAACTAAACCTCTCCTAGTATGTTTATACTAGAAAGCATAATTGTTATGGAGCACCTCTGTATAGGCAAACCCATTCAGGGAAGAACCAAATCTGAACTTTAACCTGAACCCAGGTTTAAATAAAAGGTCTGGGGGTCAAAGATAAGAAAGTAAGGGAAGTAAGATAATTTATGGAGCATATTCAAATACACGATAATATCCAAAGGCCTAGCATTAGTACCAATAAGAAAAATGTACCACAATAACAGAACAGAATAACTATACCTCTATACGGAGAGGAAGAACTAGAAAAGATATGTCTATGCCTATACCTAACATTTGTGGAGCAGCTGCTCTGTGCCAGGTATTGTACAAGATGCATTACAAATATGTAATATCCTTACTTTCTCATCTCCATTTCAATCATGAGGAAAGTGAGATGCAGACATTTGAGTAAACGTCCATGGTCACAGAGCCCATCACTGCAGAGATGGGATTTGAGCCCAGGTCTGTGTAACACCAAAGTTCATGTTCTTTCCCGTTTCCTTCCTCCTCTGATGCCCAAGACACCCTGTCCACCTCGTCTATATTCATAAATTGGACTGCATTCAATTTTTTCAGTGGAAAAATAGAAGCATTCTAAAATAAAATAATGTGTTGAGCCTAACTCTCAAAAGATCGAGTCCACTTGGGGAAGAGCGGGTGGTTCTGCCTCCCAACCTCCAGATGGCGCCTGTGCGCCGTTCACAGACGGAAGACAAATCAGGGTCGCCAGCAGGGTGGGCTTTTGCTTTTGCTGGAAGGACATGGATGCTGATTGTTTCTGTGTCCTCAAAAATCCTACCTGAGACCTTTGTTGCCACTTTAAGATTGAAAGCCAAATCAAATAAACAAGGAAAGGGCCATGTACCAATCCTAACGTTGACAGGGAGTAGCCAAAGCCTCCCTTCCCCAGAGGTCCCCTGTTGGCTTCTAGGGGAGGCCGTCCCAGCCCGCTGTGCGGGGTCAGAGGGCAAGGGCACTTAATAGGGTTTCCAGCTACAGCGTCACGCCCTTTAGAAGATTCTTGCTTGATAACCATCTTGATTCTTGCTTGGCTTCATCTCTTCTTTCTGAGCAGGGATAAAGATTTGTGTTCAATGGAAGCAACAGATTTTGGGTGCTTAAGCCTTTGCAATTTTTATTCTAAAAAATAGAAAAGACCTTTTGCCCTCTTGCTCCCCCTCCTAACAAAAAAAAATAATGCAATTTAATAAGTAAGTTATATAAGTTCCATTAGGATTTGTACTGAAAAGGGATTTCTATGATAAAGCACAATATTACGGTAGAAATGATCTTCAGGAAAGGCTGGGGATGGGCAGCCTTGTACGGTTTGCATTCATGAACCCTGGGTTCCCGTAATGCTACCGGCTTATCGAGGGCAGCCCGGGAGCGAATTGGCAGTACATTAGAAAGCATGATTAGAAGAGGGAAGGCTGAAATGGCCTTCATGTCAGCTGTTTTCCTCCACAGGATACTGGGTGATTCCTGTCCTAACCAGATACTGATTACTTAAAGCTTAGCCCAAGAGTTCTTGTCAGAAATGATTTCCGTAGTGTATTTTGACTTGCTGAGGTCTGAAGAACTTTGGGAATCTGTTAGGTGTGGACCTGAACTCCAGGAACTGGTCAGTAGTATTTGGTTAATGAACACGATCCGTTTGAACAGATTGTCTTAAGCACCTCCTATTTATCGCGTTCACGCGTCTCTGAATGTTCTCATCTGACACGGAGAATTATTGGTGGAAAATGTGTGCATTGACAATTCAAATGAAAGCAAAAAAAAAAGTTCAAAGGGCTTCTCTTCAAATTATTTTACAAAATATTTCAAATATATGAAAACCGGTATAAATATGTTTCAATCTACAAATTTATGTATTCCTCTTACATTTCCCCATTATAATTGTATTCTTAGGTTTTGTATTTCACCTCATCTATGACATAGACAAATGTAAAATATTTAAATTGTTGAAGATGATTTTTAGAGTGAATACATTTTATTCACATAAAATACAAAGGATTAATATAACATCCAACTTTTTAAATTTTCCACCAAATCTTCAACCCAGAATGATAAGACACAAAAAGGGTGTGTGTTTGCATATAAAGCAGTGGACCGTGAAGTATTTTTTTAAATCTCTCTTGGAAGTATAGCTTCCAATGCTAAGGCTTTACAATACTTTGTTGTTTCAAATGTCCAGCAGACAATAAGCAATTCTAAATTCTATAAATAATATAATATTCAAATCAGAGTAACACATTTTCTAAAATTCATTTTATCCTTAATCAGACAGTTAATATTTGTGAGATCTTTCAAATACTATGGCTGTACAGGATTTTTTAAAAGAAGATTGTATTTTTCATTTCTTAGCATGGATTCCTATGCATACCAGAAATCAGTAAGCATTATTACAAGGAAAATCACTCATCAGCTACCAGGTTTTATATTATAATTGTTTAATATATAATAAAAGCAAATACTATTTTTTTCTTTTGAAATCAGTGCCAAACATAATGGTAAACATAAGAAGCAATTCATTTCTAGTCAGTCTTGAAAATCTCTGCATATTTCATTATTATTTTCCTTCCCACACCTACAAATCCCTGCCATGCATAGAAGAAACGCATGGATGCGTACAAGGAATTAAAATTAGGTCAATTATTTTCCACCTTGTTAGGGTTGCCAGGCATTCTGTATATATGGAACATGTCCTGTATTTAATGATTTTGTCCTGTGTGCTGTATTGATTTTATCAGAATGCCCTGTACTAAGCTTTTTTTCATTAAATTACAAAAATCTGGGAATTAGAGCTATTTTTTTTAAAATCAAAGTGGGCATCTTGTGTTTTTATTTGCCAAATCTGGTGTCCCCATTCCTTGTCATCCCTTGTTAGAGTCTTTCAGTAGTTAGACTCATTTGCACGTTTCTTTAGTCCATTCTTATCAGAAATGATCATTTTCAGAATTAAGTGTCACTAGTATGATTTAGGACCACTTAGCATGCTAAGATGGTAAAGCTAATTGGTATTAGAAGTCATTTTAATCTAACACTCTCCTTTTATTTGAAAGGTGGTAAATTTTTTAAAAAGATATTTTCTTTGTTCATTATTACATCATTCACAAAAACATGTCCTGGAGATGTAATAAAAATTTCAGTATCTCAGAAATTTGGAGTTGTCCAGATAAATATTAGAATTTTTGTGTTAAAAGATCTCTGCCAAAAAGAAATAATGAATTAACTTATAAAACAATACCTAAAGAAGAATAGTCGGTTAGAGAAACAAGGAATATCCTTGTAGTTGTTGTTTAAAAGCCTGTTTTTGCATATTCTTCACTGCCCGAGAGAAATGCTTTTGAATATATTAAGTTTAGAACACTTTAATTTTGTCTTTATAATATAGGAGTCATTCTGGCAAATTCTTGCAGGGCAATTCTACCAGTTGCATATTTAAAGGGCAGATTGAGTTGGTTCTGTGATAGACATAATGCTATTTTAAACAATCTTTTATGAACAGTGATTATAGCTGATATGGTAGATACTCTGTTACAGCGTCCTAAGTGCTAACTATCTTGTATATCCAAAGTGGTTGAAAGTAGTTACCACTTGTAACCAGACAACCCAAAAATAAAAAGACAACTCAAATTAAAAATGGTCCAAGGATTTGAATAGGCATTCTCTATTGAAAATATATAAATGACCAGTAAGGCAATAAAAAGACGCTCAACATTATTAGTCATTAGAGAAATGCAATTGAAGCCACAATGTAATACCCCTTCCCATACACTAGAATGACTACAATCAAAAACATGGACAATGACGAGTATTACTAAGGATGTGGAGAAATTGGAATTCTCACACATTGCTGGTGGGAATGTAAAATGGTACAGCCACTTTGGACAAACATTTGGTAGCTCCTCAAAAAGTTAAACCTGAAGTTACCATATGACCCAGCAATTCCATTCCTAGGTATATACCCACCAAAAATGAAAACATATGTCCGCACAAAACTTATACACAAATGTGCATAGCAGAATAACTCATAATAGCCAAAAGTGGAAACAACCCAAATGTCCATCAACTGATGAATGGATAAACAAATGTGGCATATCCATACAATGGAATATATTGTACTGTAAAAAGGAATGGAGAAGCCTGGCACAGTGGCTCACACCTGTAATCCCAGCACTTTGGGAGACTGAGGTGGGAGGATAGCTTGAGCCCAGGAGTTTGAGACCAGCTCGGCAACATAGAAAGACCCCATCTCTAAAAATCTTTTAAAAATTAGCTTGGCATGGTGGCGCATACCTGTAGTCCCAGCTGAAGCAGGAAGATCACTTGAGCCTAGGTGTTCGAGGCTACAGTGAGCTATGATCACGCCACTGCAGTTTAGGCTGGGCAACAGAGTGAAACCCTGTCTCTTAAAAAAAAAAAAAAAAAGAAGAAGATTTTTAAAAAATAAAGAATGGATAGATGTTACAAAATGGATGAACCTTGAAAACATTGTGCTAAGTAAAAGAAGTCAGACACAAAAAGCCATATGTTGTGTGATTCCATTTATATGAAATGCACAAAATAGGTAACTACAGACATAGAAAATAGACTAGTGGTTTCTAGGGACTGGGGAGGTGGAGGAATGAAGAGTAATTCCCGATGGATAGGCAGTTTCTCTTTGGGGTGAGGAAAATACTTTAAAATCGATTGTGGTGATGCTTTACACAACTATGTGACTATACTAAAAACCATTGAATTGTACACTTTAGAAAGGTGAATTGTATATAAATTGTATCTCAATAAAAGGGGGAAGTATATATAACTTTATATCAAAATGTTACCTGATTCTCAAAAATTGGTTGAGCATTGCTTCTGGGCATTTTTCATTTCTTTCAATTTGGTTGAAGCATGCTAATTTAGAATATTTTTATTTCTGGAGAAGCAGAGAGATATATTTCCTGCAGCAGGCATAAAACTGTCCTTTACATGACAAATTTCAGTTCACTCTTTAAAATGTGTATAATGGTTTGCATTCCAGAAATATTTATTTTTTACCAGTCCATCTGCTCCTTGGACATAATATACATTAATAAAACACAGTATCAAAAGGAAGATTTCTTTGCTTTTTGTCTAGTATACATGATATCTGCACTTGGATGAATAGCTATTGGATCTTCAAGGTTATCTTGCAATTATTCCAAATGACAGTGGTTGAGAAAAGACCCAGAAATAAAAATGAATTATTATAAATGGCATCAAATCAACAAATCCCAGTTACTTGGGGGGAAAGGCTTGCTTTAACTATCGGCAACTATGTTCAATAATTTACATTTAAGCATCTATCTTTGGACTAGGCATAACTGATAACATGATTATGTATTTATGTTGGCATGAAGGCGATCATAATGATCAAATCAAGTGCCCCCTCTTCATTTATCACTAACACAACTCTTCCAGGTAATTGGCGCCGTCCTTCCTTCCACCTGAGGAGTGATGATACTTTAAATACAATCTGTGGCCACAGAATAAGCCAGCAAAGTCATTGACTCTTCCCTGGCCCAAAGGAAACAACTCCCTACTCTGAAATTTCAAGGTGAAAGGCCAGTGACCTGTAGAGAGCAACAGTCATTCTGGTTTATTCACAAAGCATCTAACTGACCAAAGCCCATGATTGCATCACCGGGTGGCACACTTTTAAATGAACACTGAACAAACACAGGAATGCATATTTAAATAAATCGCTGTTCCTGGCTAAGCATGTGGAGAAACTCTGTAGACAATAGATTTTCATTATTTTGACTGAGAGTTCATTTTCTGTGAAGGTAGACCTTGAAGTGCCCTGGTTAATAAATTAAGATATCTGCTTTTTATATCAAATGATTAAAACGGACTTCTAGACGCTTTCAGATAGATGTTAAATATAATTACTCTTTAAAATATCTAATTCTTTTTATAAATGCAAAAATTTTCTTTGTAAAAATTTAACTTTATAAATTTTTCTCTTCAATGACTAAAAATAAATTTAAGGGCCGGGCGTGGTGGCTCACGCCTGTAATCCTAGCACTCTGGAAGGCCGAGGCGGGCGGATTATTTGAGCTCAGGAGTTCGAGACGAGCCTGAGCAAGAGCGAGACCCCATTTCTACTAAAAAAAAATAGAAAGAAATTATCTGGACAACTAAAAATATATAGAAAAAATTAGCCGGGCATGGTGGCGCATGCCTGTAGTCCCAGCTACTTGGGAGGCTGAGGCAGTAGGATCGCTTGAGCCCAGGAGTTCGAGGTTGCTGTGAGCTAGGCTGACGCCACAGCACTCACTCTAGCCAGGGCAACAGAGTGAGACTCTGTCTCAAAAATAAATAAATAAATAAATAAATTTAAGGATCTGGAATAAAGAAATGTGCTTTGAAAATAAATAAATAACCTGTGCAAGTCCCTAAGCAAGTCTCTATTCCATACCAGGTTGCATAATATTGGAATTATCTATTTAGGGTTCTCCTCTCAATCTCTAAAGTCTTCAGGATCAGAGGCCATGTGTTATTAACCTTGGCACCCCCCAGAGCCCTGTTCTAGAATATAGTAGGTACTAACATGTGTTTGCAGTTAAACTAAGTTCAGCACTTCTTTGTGGTTAACAATGAAGTCTCACTAATCACACTACCCTTATTCACATACCTTCCTGAATGACCTTGGATAAGTCACTTAACATCTTTAGTTTCCCCATATACAAAGTGGAATAAGCATAACATCTCTCTCAAAAGTTGTTGTAACAATTAAGTGAGACAATACAAGCAAACCGCTTCTTACAAACTTAGTTTAATTAATATTAACTGCCATCCTTATCATCATCATTAGAGCTTCTATAGCAAATGAGAGCTTTTTCCTTCAATATAGCCACTGTGGGAATTTGGGCACTTCTCATCCTGGGGCCAGGTGGCTGTAGCTCTAGGCATTCAATGAAGAAGCTAAGCCAGGACTCCTGTTTGACTCTACCTAGAGGGAAGATGAAGTTGATGAAAAGCAATACTTTCTCTTTTCCTGCATTCTTCCCATCCCTTACCCAGAGGAGGTGGAAATGAAGAGATTTGTATCTGACTGTAAACACATAACAAGCTGGGGAGTCTTCAATAAGCTTGAGGAAAAGACGGGGTACCCTTCTTCAATTTCTGGCGTGTGTGTGTGTGTGTGTGTGTTTGTGTGTAAAGAGATATAGACTTAAAAACATACATCAAATGCAAGCAGGGCACCATAGTTCAAAGAATTATTAAGAAAATTTGTTACTACAGTTACATTTACTAGGAATTTGCTGCCTATCACTAAACTGGAAGAGCAATACAGATACATGGAATCTTGTGCTATGTGATAAAATGGCCCTTCGTTCATGAATCCCATAGTGAGAATTTATTGTTATTAACATATATTGTTATTGTTTTATATGATATTGGTCTCTAAAATTTCAGTTGTGTTATGCGAATACATATGTATATTGACTACAAAATGTTCCGTAGGTGTACCACCAGCTAAAAATAGCCAGAGCTGCCATTGTCCCTGGGACTATGTGTACATTCCAGTGAAGCTTTATAGCTCCTGTCATTCTGGGAAATGTCTCAATGCTTCTGCCCATTCTTTTCTTACAATCAACAAAATTTTTATTAAATTTTTAATACATAGAAATTTTATCATTAAAATGATGCCATGAAAAAATTATAATAAAGATTGGTTATGAGGTTTTGACGACTGTTTTTGACATCCTCTAATTCCAGAACATTCTCATTACCCCCAAAAGAAATTCCATACCCATTAGCATTCACTCCCCTAATTCCCTATTCCTCAACCCCTAGCAATTCCCATCTACTTTCTATCTTTATAGATTTGCCTATTCTGGGCATTTCCTATAAATGGCATCATATAATATATGACCTTTTGTTTCTGACTTCTTTAACTTAGCTTAATGTTTTTGAAGTTCAACCATGTGGTAATATCTATCGGTATTCTATTCCTTTTCACAGCACATTATATTTGACTGTATGGACAGGCCACATTTTATCTGTTCATCAGTTGATGGACATTTGAATTGTTTCCACTTTTAACTATTGTGAGTTATTCTGCTATGAACATTTATGTACAAGTTTTTGTGTTTATGTTTTTATTTCTCTTGAGTATAACCTCGGAGTGAAATTGCTGGGTTATATGGTAAATCTAGGTTAAACTTTTTGATGAACTATCAAATGTTCTTCCAAAGTGGCTGTACAACCACAGTGTATGAGAGTTCCAGTTTCTCCATATCCTCACCAACACTTATTGCCCATATTTCATATTATAGCTATTCTAGTAAGTATGAAGTGGTATCTCTTTGTGGTTTTGATTTCCCTGATGGCTAATGATGTTGAACATCTCTTCTTACTCATTTCTGGATTCTCAATTTTATTACATTGACCTGTATGTCTGTCCTTATGCTAGTACTACATTGTTTTAGTTAGTGCGTCTTTGTAGTAAGTTTTGAACTCAGGAAGTGTGAGTCCTCCAATTTTGTTCTTTTTCAGGATTGTTTTGACTATTCTGTGTTTCTTGCATTTCCATATAAATTTTAGGATCGGCTTATCAATTTCTGAAAAAATCCATCTGGGATTTTGACAGAGATTAAGTTGAATCTGTAGATCAGTTTTGGAGAGTATTGCCATCTTAACAATACCAAGCCTTTCAACACACAAATATATGTCCTTCAATTTATTTAGGTCTTTAATTTCTTTCAACAGTTTTTTGTAGTTCTCAGTGTATAAATCTTGTACTTCTTGCAAAATTTATTCCTAAGTATTTAATTCTTTGTGATGATATTGTAAATGGAATTGTTTTCTCAATTCTTAATTTCATTTTCAGATTATTCATTGCTACTATTTACAATTGATTTCTAATATTGATATTGTATAATGCAACCTTGTAGAATTTGATTAGTACTTCTAACATATTTTTTGTGGATTCCCTGGAATTTTCTATATATTAGATCGTGTCATCTGCAAATAGAGATAGTTTTGCTTCTTCCTTTCCAATCTGTATTTCTTTTGTTTCATTTTCTTATCTAATCAACCTGGCTAGAACCTCTGGTTCAATATGGAATAGATACGGTAAAAACAGATGTCTTTGTCTTGTGCCTGATCTTAGGTAGAAAGCTTGAGTCTTTCACCAATAAGCATGATGTTAGTTGTGGGGGTTTTGTTTATATCTTTTTTCACATTGAGGAAGTTCCCCTCTACTCCCAGTTTGTTGAGTGCTTTTATTATAAAAAAAAAAATTGCGTATTTTTTGATGATTCACATTTTAGCTGGACTCTATGGATCATTATAATCATATGTGTCATTTCTGCTAATATCAGT
>RJWJ010003365.1:0-87413 GCA_004363605.1 Indri indri
AGACAGTAAGAGGTAGGACATGACCAAAATGAGATACACCTCACACCCACTAGGAAGGTAATAATAAAAAAGATAATATCATGTTGGTGAGGATGTGTAGAAATTAGAATCTTCTTATATTGCCGGTGGGAATGTAAATGGTGCAGCTGCTTTGGAAAACAGTTTGGCAGTTCCTTGAAAAGCTAAACATAGTTACCATATGGCCCAGCAATTATATTTCATGCATGAGAAATGAAAACATATATACATGAATGTTCAAAAACTTGTACACAAATATTCATGGCAGCATTATCTACAATAGCCAAAAAGCTGGAAATAACCCAAATGTCCATCAACTGATGAATAAATAAATAAAATCCGGTATATCTATGCAACGAAATATCATTCGACCATAAAAAGGAATGAAGTACTGATTTGTGCTGCAACATAGATGAAGCTTAAAAACGTTATGCTAAATGAAAAAAGCCAGACACAAAAGTTCACATATTGTATGATTCCATTTATATAAAATGCCTAACATAGGCAAACCTTCAGAGACAGAAAGTGCAGTGTTGGAGGTCAGGGTCTGGGAAGAAGAGGAAATAGGCAGGGATTCTTGATGGCCATAGGGTCTCTTTTTGGGGTGATGAAAATTTTCTGGAATTAGATAGCAGTGATGGTTGCAGAACTTTATGAATCTACTAAAGGCCACTGAATTTTACTCTATTAAGGGTGAATTTTGTGGTATGTGACCTGCGTCTCAATTTTAAAAGAGAGATATGATATGTTTGCACATCTGAGTTATAGACTCAAGTTCAAACTGATATATATATATATATGTATACACATACATATAATATATACATGTATGTGTGTGTGTGTGTGTGTGTGTGTATATATATATATATAGCACTTTTATATAGACCTAGCTCATAGTAAGAGCTTGAAAAATAGGAGCTATTATTAGAATTTAACTCAAGGCAGGATCTGATCATTACCAAAGTGTCAACAATGCAATTCTCCATGAGGCACAAGCTGGTTGCCATCTTGAGGCAAATCAAAATTCTCTTGGCTTCTGTTCCCCAAAAGTGAAGAAATCTCTTTCCCCTGATGTGGGCCTGTGACCTGGGGAAGGAAGTGCCTTTTTCTTTCCCCTGGAGGGTTCTTAAAGAACCAGCCCAAATAGCAGTGGTAAAGGTAAGATCCTCTAACTCCTTCCGACTACTTACAGTCAGGACTGAAATCCTTTCTGTGCTGACATCAGGGCCCATCCTAGAAAGGCAAATGTCTCCACTTTGAAGTTTCTGGCACTGTCATATGGGCAGGAGAGTGGGAGGATGGGAGCAGAAATGTGTGATTTAAAGGATTTAGGTGTTTTAAGGGACTAACAAAGTAAGAATGGACCAATGAAAGCAGTAAACTAAGAGTCAGAGTAGCACAGCTGATGTAAGCAGCTCATATACGGAGTAGGGAAAAAAGAAAATGTCCTTGAAAATGTCCAAGTTCAAAAACAAGCCTCAGTTCTCCTCAGTAGAGGGAAAGGCTTAAAATAAAAAGACTGTGGCACAGCTCCGAGACAAGACATGGGTCCTTTTCTTACGGCTGTTAAACGTACAGTCTCCCTAGGACAGGAATAATGTTATTACCCTGGAGGGGGTTCCATTATGATGCGTACTGGTTCATATTTTAGCTTAGAGCAAAGGTTCTTAAGAGTGTGACTTATTTCTGCAGGAATATAAAGGACTTTGAGAAGAATAAAAGTAGTCAACATTATTATAGGGCATTGACATAGCAATTTGCTTGCAAACGATTTTAAAAACTGCTGCTAATAATATACCTTATTGTATATAGTATTCTCAGTAAAGCCACCTTGGGTAATCAAATTAATACAAGGCAATAGAAAGGGAACAGAAGAACCTATAGCATTATTGGCAATGACTACAATTAATACAAGTACATAAAATAATCCAGTGGGACCATTGAACAATCTTGGGCTATGAAACCATTTTTTCCAAGATATATCATTTAGTGTGGCTGTGCAGTAGAGGAATGTAATGGGGGACAATAGTGTTTACTAAGGAGAGAAATTGATTCAAAGACTGAAAGCTCAATGACGGAGGGTCATCTGTGTGCTTGACTTGGGGGTAATGTCCTTTACTTTACCTCTGGTCAAATCACGACCCAGAATAACCAGCCAGTGGAACACCAATGTCACTGTTGTCAGAACTACCATAAATCTTCACCTCAATGAGAATGTCAGGGTCATTGCTATCAAAAGAGCACAACAATAATACAGAAAAATACCTGCAATAAGTTACAAAGGAAATCATAATACACTCATACAAACACACACACACACACACACACACACACACACACACACATACATCACTCGCATAGGAAACACACTTTTTTAAATACTGCCCATAGGTAAAGTGTGAAGCATTCCCATTGTACATTCACAAACAGTGAATGCTAGTTCCTACCAATGACTGAGAGGCCAGATTTTATATATCCATGGAATTGAGTGAGGCAGGCCCCCACCTCTAGTAACATCTTTGAAAAACTCAGTACATAAGGAAGTTTTGCAGAACAAAACCTCACACTGAGTCCAATTAATCACCTGATCCAACTCCTCTAGTTCTCCTATCACTGCCCAGATCACCAATGGATAAGAACATTGCCCAATAAGTCTCCTCAATTTACACAGCATCCTTGAGTTCCTAATAGAGGGAACCTGCTGAGCTAGTAATATGTATCCCAAACTGTCTGCAACTTACTCTTAACCTGGTCCTCGGTCTCTACCGGTTGTCTTTTAATGGACACATGTTCAGCCTATTCAATCAGAAGTAGGGAACTAGATTAGACAGTGATGGAAATTTTTTTAGTAAGGCACCAATGCTTAAAGAAATTGAAAGGGTAGGGACTAAAGGACTCACATGGTAACAAGAGTCTTATTTTAAGAATTCACTAGACCACGTCAAGGAATCCCACTTGGAAAACATAAAGACGGGTCAACCCAAGCCTGTCTGTAAGAATGTCTCAAAAAGTGATGTGGTCAATGTACTCATGCCCTTAAAACTAGACTGGCCTACCCTTACATGATGCCCCCGCCAGACCAGAAGAACAGTCTTCAAACACCAGTAGATGTTCAAGCTATCGCTCAGGATTATCTTTTCCAACCCCACATTCCTTGCTCAATTCCCATTGCTCTTCTGTGATAAAGTCTTCTTAGTTCTAAATATGGGCTCAATAACTCCAATTATAACCCTTCCTTTGTGTCCTCCAGATTTGGCATTTACCTTGGTGGGTGGGGTGGTCTATAGGAGCCTACATCCCCCACCCCCAGTCCCCACCACTGTCATGTATGCAATCAGTCTCTTCCATCTGGGGCTTTCCCTGGCTACTGCCAGTGTTTATCTCAGCCATCCTTCATAAGGTCAGGGAGGACTCAGGCATTTAAAAATAAAAGGAAAAAATTTCAAAGAGAAAGTTATTAGCATCAATGTGAGAAGAACAAAGAGCAATGATAGGGTAGAGACTTGGTGACTGGAATCCCACTAGCTGACCAAAGGGTCAAAGAGTGAGTAGGCAGTGAGGAAGTCGACACAGTGAGCTTGCCTACTTACACTATGCTTGAAGCTGCAAAGATACAGATAGAGCAATGTCTTGAGATCATAGCTGGATTAAAAGATGGGGCTTTGAAGAACGCGAAGACTTGAGCATTGCATGGATGGTTTATCCTTAGAAATGAGAAGGGCTATAATTCTCAGATGTTTAGAGAAAAAAAAATATGGAAAACAATACAGAGAAATGTTTATAAGGAAAAAGGGAAGTTGAGAGAATTTACGTTCATTCGGCTTGATTTTTAAAATTTATTTTTATTGTCTATATTTAAGGTATACCATATGATGTTTTGATATACTTATCCTGATATACATATACATAGGTAAATGATTACTAGAGTCAAGCAAATTAACATACCTATCAGCTCATATAGTTCTCCTTCCTCCTCCTTCCTCCTCCTCCTCCTTTTACTTTGTGGTAAGAGTACCTAAAATTACTTGGCAAATTACCAGTATACAATGTTATTAACTATAGCCCTCATGTTGTACATGAGATCTCTACACTTATTGAGCCTACATAACTGCAACTTTGTACCCTTTCACCTAACATTTTCCATTTCCCACCACCACCACCCCTACCCCTTGTAACCAACAATTTGCTGTCCATTTCTATGTATTCGATTTTTTTAAGATTCCACATATAGGTGAGATCATGCAGTACTTTTTTTCCTGTGTCTGGCTTGTTTTACTTACTATAGTGCCTTCTGGGTTCATCCATGTTGTCCCAAATGGCAAGATCTCCCTTTTTAAGGCTGAAAAATATTACCTTGTTTGTGGGGTGTGTGTGTGTGTGTGTGTGCGTGTGTGTGTGTGTGTGTGTGTGTGTGTATCAAAATTTTTTATCTGAGTAATGATAGACACTTTAGTTGTTTCCATGACATGGGAGTCAGTTATCTTTACCAAGTGATGATTTCATTTCCTTTGAGTATATACATGCAGAAGAGGAATTGCTGGGTCATCTTTAAAGTAAGGGATAAGTTGTCTTTTGAAAAGAAGGAAACGAGTATCAGGGTCAGTATCTGAATGCAGTTGCCAATCAAATATGGTGAATAAATAAATGGGCTTCCAAATAGCTGTAAGGATCCAGCTACAACTAGATAGCATGTATATGTGGTAGAATTTTCCACAGCAATACCAAGAAGATTCAGATCAGGCATAAAGAAACCAGACAGTGCATGGAGGACTGACCCAGTGAGGGCTCGGGTGTCTGCAAGTTCTGGTAAAAGTCTTTGTGAAATGTCTAAAGGCCATGAGTCCACACTGAAAGACAGGGGAGATGGATGCTGAGAATAAGCAAGAAGTTCATGGTGACAGCAAATTCTAGGATCACAATGCCAGGGTAAGTGGAAGAGAAGGAGATAAAAGACAGGAAGACATAAAAGATGGTTAGAGGTATGTAGATGAAAGGACTATGAAGCCAAGCTGATAAAAGGCCTCAGTGGAGAAAGAAAAACCCTTGAGACTGATGCCAGAGGGCAAAGGGGAGAAAGGAAGACCAGAAGGCTGATGTTGAGGAAGACAGGAAAATACCCTCTGCACCCATCACCTAGCTTCAACAATTATCAACATTTTGTCAATTTATAAGCATCTTCAATCCTTAACCTCAATGTGATGGAAAGCCCTTGACAGCGTTACTAGGGGAAATACCAAAAAGATGGCAAAACATTCAGTACCCCTAAAGTCAATTGGATAATCAAGAACACATGGTTGATAGAGGCCTATGAGTTAACACTAACATTCTTCTTACTGATACAGCTGCAAAGTTGAGTATGAGTATAGTAGTGTAGTGATAGTTCTACAGTGATCCAGAAACACCCAGGCTATCTTTTTACATCTTTATTTCCTCTCTCTTATTCTCTCCTTCAGAGATTCAGAAAATAGGTAAATACTAACTGGATGACTAATCCGATGTATGTAGTAGAATGTTTGTTTTTATAAATGCCATGTTAACTACAGTGTGTCATATGAGATAGTAAAGATATGCAAACCAGATTTTATTTTAAGTTCAATATTACTATGATTTAGAGAGTATGATTGGCAATTCTGAAACATGAAGAAAACATTCACCAAAGATTTTAAAAATTATTTCTAAATTCCTATTATTTCTTCCATCTGTTCTCTGAGCTGTACATGTATATTTTTAACATGGTTCTAGTTTCGTCAATTCTTTGATAGCTCTCTCAGGGAAATAGTGAGTGAGTTCAATCAATATCCACTCTATTGCTAACTATTGTCCTTCTGTTAAAAAAAAAAGTTTTGGCTGTCCTTCACAGGGGAAAGAATCCAGTTCATGTATCCTATAAAATTTAGAGGCGAAGAATCATTATTAAGGAGTTTGACCTATAAGTTAATTTATGATAAATTTTTGTATCATATTTGGAACAGATTTTGCATTTCAATTATCCTTTGAAAAAATAACAGAAGCCTCTCCCCAGCCCCAATTTAAGGAAAATTTAGTTAACTTTTAATTATACTGGTCAGTGCCTCTGCTTCCAGAGTAACTGACATCAAACCTGTCTCTCTCTATAAACAACCGGGAAATTGAACAAAATATGTGAAGCAATTATATGCAGACACTGGACAAGGGGAAGCCTCAGACTGTGATTCTTGAAAGAAGGGAAACAACAGAGGATAAGCCCTGAACTATCCCTAGCTTTCTGCAGAGGCACTTTCCAAGCTGTGATGCAGGGAAGAGGAACTCACACAAGCATGATGCTCTCACTGAGCTGAGGGAACAACAGGGTTTGGGGAAGCTGGTGCAGTGGGATTTATGGGCCAGAATATTGGAGAAGAGACAGCCATGTATAGAATTATCTCCAGATATCTTTATAGGAGTCCTCTTCAGTCTTTGGTTGAATGTCAAGATGTGCATGTATTGGGTGGGACTCCACAAGGCTGGATAAAAAAACAATGGCCAGGAAGCAGTAAGCAACAGTTCTCAGAGTCCAGATCTGAGAGATGTTTGAAATCTGGCCAGGTAGAGTAAAGAAACCTGATTGACCTGATTAACCAACCAGGTTATTCTGTAACCCTAGAATAAAAGCCCTTTTAGAAACACTCTAAAATCTTGAAAACAATCCTCAAAAGACCCACAAGTAGCTTACTTGCTTGTTAAACCTTTTAAAGAAATGCCAAAAAAAATGTTTATGTTCATCAACATAACATTTACTATGTCCATCAGCCAATCGAAATTATTAAACCAATAAAGAAGCAGGAAAATACAATACTCCACATTCTGGTAAGGTGTAATACCTAAGTGGTTCTCGAAAGGAATTATTTCTGCATTATTATGAGAGCAAGGTTTGTTAAGGATGATATAGCCAAGGAAAAGAATCATTGGATAACTTGTGTCTATGCCTCGGCCCACAATAAGTTCCATTTTGAACATTAAAAAAAAAAAAAAGTAGTCTTTGAGAAGAAAGACAGTACAGATAAATTCTCATGTGCAAACATGGAGGAATTGTTCAAACTAAGGGGGAAATTTTGCTAAAAATGCTACAATAGACCAGAAAAGAACTATGGCATCTTTGTAGTGTACATTTGAGTGACACATATTCATGTTTTTTCAAACTTGTCATGTTTATTGTTTCTTACTGAATTCATTACAGTGGCAAGAACTGAATTCTCTTTCCTACAATGGAAGGTGACCTAATTAAAAGGCCCTACATTCTCTCTCAAAAAAAGAGAAGAAAGGAAAATGGAGAAAAATAAACATGGATTAAAATTTAGAGAAATTGAGATAGAATTAGGACAGGAAAATAAATAAGTTATATACCACCACCACCTTGCAAAAAGGGATCTGGTTGCCTCAGGGAAATAATGTAACTAACTGTCTGTTTTGTTCCCTGATAGTGTGAAAATTTCCTGATGGATCCGTCTGCATCTGACTTCTGGGCTACATATTTATTGTTGGTTACATCGTTGCTAAATTACTAAGATTACTAAAGTTACATGATCTTCCTTTCCAAAATACATTCATAGAAATGTTTTATAAAATGTATTTTAAAATTACAACCATATCACTAAGCTAGAAAGAAAGAAAGGAAATAAGGAAAATAAGGAGAGAGATAAAAGAAGGAATAAAAGGATGAAAGAAGGGAGGGAGAGAATACTAAGAATATTTTTGGCAATAAATCTGAAAACAAATGAAATAGATAATTTTATAGAAAAATAGATATTACAAAAACTGACACCCGAATAAGGAGAAAATCAGTTATCTTATAACAATAAAAGGAGTTCAATTAAAAGTTTTTTAAATCTACCTACCAATTAAGCACCAGATCCAGAGATTTAAGTTTTTGTCTTCCAAAATTTTCAAAGAGCATATTTTTACCTTAGGTTGAGGGGGAGAAAACAAAAATTCTTTTGAGAAAAATTTTTTTAAATTCCTAGGCTAATCATAAAAAATGTGTTAAAATACCAAAGGCAAAAAAATACAAACTAGTCAAATAAAAGAAGATATTGTGTCTTCAAAGGAGCAAATAAAATATTAAAGCTAATTTTCAACAGAAATGATAAAAACCAGGAAACAAAGGAGTAAAATCTTTAAAGTACTGGAAAAAACTGCCAACCTAGAATTTGATATCTAGAAAAGACATTCAAAAGCAAAGGTAAAATAAATGCATTTTTATTACAAATAACAAAATATTGCCAGTATACCTGCAATAAAGAATTTGTCAGCTCTGGGAGGCCGAGGTGGGTGGATCGCTCAAGGTCAGGAGTTCGAGACCAGCCTGAGCAAGAGCAGGAACCCATCTCTACTACAAAAAAATGGAAAGAAATTAATCGGCCAACTAAAAATATATGGAAAAAATTAGCCGGGCACGGTGGCGCATGCCTGTAGTCGCAGCTACTTGGGAGGCTGAGGCAGGAGGATCGCTTGAGCCCAGAAGTTTGAGGTTGCTGTGAGCTAAGCTAACACCACAGCACTCACTCTAGCCAGGGCAACAGAGTGAGACTCTGTCTCAAAAAAAAATAATAAATAAAAATAAAAAAAGAATTTGTCAGACATATGTAATCACATAAATGCACGTAAAAAGAGAAGCAATGGAAAAAGTAAAAATGTGGTTAAGTATAAATGGCTATTGACTTTAAAAAAAAAGAAATAAAATGCATGACAAAAATAATGCAAGAGGTAGAAAAGCTGAAAGATTTCATCAACACCACACCTTACCTACAAGAAATGCTATAAGGAGTTCTTCAATATGAAAGAAAAGGACATTGGTGAGCAATAAGTAATCATCTTAAGGGAGAAAACTCACTGGTAACAGTACGTACACAAATAAAGGATACTCTGTTGCTCTAATTACAGTGTATAAACCACTTATATCTTGAGTAGGCAGACTAAAAGATACACCTATCAAAAATAATAACTATAATAACTGAGAAACAGTATAAAAAGACATAAATGGTAACAATAAAAAGTTGAAGAGTGGGAAGTGATGGAGGATGGAGTTGAAGTGTAGAATTTCTTACACATTTCTCTTTGCTTATTTGTTTATTTGTTTGTAAGCAGAGCTAAGTTGTTACAGGTTTAAAATGATTAGTTATAAAATATATTTTGCAAGCCTCATGGTAACCGCAAATCAAAAACCTATAACACATACACTAAAAATAAAAAACAAGAAATTAAAGCACGCTACCAGAGAAAATCACTTTAAAAAAAAGAAGACAGGAAGGAAAGAAGAAAGAGAGGACCACAAAGCAACCAGAAATCAAATAACAACCTGGCAGTAGTAAGTTTTTACATATCAATAATAACATTGAATGTAAACGGACTACACTCTCCAATCAAAAGACACAGAGTGGCTGAGTGTATAGAAAAAGCAAGACCCAACTATATGTTGCCTGCAAGAAACCCACTTCACCTATAAAGACACACAAAGACTGAAAATGAAGGAATGGAAAAAGATATTCCATGCAAACAGAAACCGTAAAAGAGCAGGAGTAACTATACTTCCATAAGATAAAATAGATTTCAAGACAAAAACTGTAAAAAAGAAAGTTATTATATAATGACAAAGGGCTCAATTCAGCAAGAGGATATACCAATTTTAAATATATATGCACCCAACACTGAAGCAAATATTATCAGAGCTAAAGAGAGAGACAGACCCCAATATAATAACTGTTGGAGATCTCAATATATCAAATACCTAGGATTATATTTAACCAAAATGTAAAAAATCACTACACTAAAATCTGTGAACACTACTAACATAAAGACTTAAGTAAATGGAGAGATTCATCACGTATAAGAGTCAGCAAGTAAATTCATCAATAACCTCAAAATTGATCTATAAATTTAATGCATTCTTGAACAAAATCCCAGCAAGTTTTGTGAATTAACAGGCTTCTAAAATTCTGTATTCCATGTAAATTCTCAAATGCATATGAAAACACTACAAAGAACCTACAGTACCAAGGCAATCTTGAAGAAGACAAACACTTTGAGACTTACATTTAAAGGTACCAAAGAAAATTTCAAGGATCTAAACAGTGGTATAGAATAAAGTCACTAAGTAGACCACACAAACTCAGCCACCTGATTTTTGAAGATGACACTGTAGTGCAAGGAGAAAGAATTATCTTTCAAAAACTTGTGCTGGACCTGAAACTATAAAACTCTAGAAAAAAATATAGGGGAAATCCTCTTTGGCATTGGCCTTGGCAATGATTTCTTGAATTTCACACCAGAAGCTCAGACTACAAAAGAAAAGGTAAACAATATGGGAGTACACCAAAGTAAAAAGCTTCTGCACAACAAAGGAACCAATCAACAAAATGAAAATGCAACCCAAGAATTGGAGAAAGAAATATTAGCAAGCTATATAACTGGTAACAGGTTAATATCCAAAATTTATAAAGAACTCATACAACTCAATAGCAAAAGAACATGTAACCCAATTAAAAATAGGCAAAGGATCTGAATAGACATTTCTCCAAACAAGACATAAAAACGACCAATGCATGTATAAAAAAAATGCCTAACATAACTAATAATCATGGAAATGCAAATAAAAATCACTATATCACATCACACCCATTAGGATAGTTATTATCAAAAAGACAAGAGATAACAAGAGAAAAGGAAAACTTTGTACACTGTTGCGGGAATGTAGAATGGTGCAGCCATTATGGAAAACAATATGAAGGTGCCTAAAGACATTAAAAATAGAATTATCATATGACCCAGCTATCCCTCTTCTAGGTATTTACTTAAAGGAAATGAAATTACCACCTCGTAAAATTATCTCCACTCCAATGGTCATTGCAGCATTATTCACAATAACCAAGATGGAAACAACCTAAGTGTCCATCGATGAATGAATGGATAAACTGGTGTGTGTATGTGTGTGTGTGTGTGTGTGTGTGTGTGTGTGTGTGTGTAAAATAGAATATTATTCAGCCTTTAAAAAAGGAGGAGATCTTGCCATCTACATAACATGGATACAATAAGCTGGACACAGAAAGAAAAATACTGTGTGAACTCTCTTATGTGTGGAATCTAAAAAAAAAAAAGGTCAAATACCCAGAGATAGAGAATGAAACTGTGGTTTCAGGGGGAGGGGAGAGGCAGAAAATGAGGAAATGTAGGTCACAAGGTACAAAGTAGCAGATACGTAGGATAAACAAGTCTAAAGAGCTAACATAGAACATGTGGATATATTAATAGTTAAAAATAGTATATTATTTTCAGGATTTCTGTTAAATGAGTAGATTGTAGCTGCTTTTGCCATGGGGGAGAAAATAGGTAACTATATGAGATAATGGATATGTTCATTTTTTTCACTGTAGGAACCATTTTACTATATATATGCATCTCATAACATGTGGTATACCTTCAATATACACAATAAAATTTATTTCAAAAATTGTTCTGGATCAATACTAAAATATGAATCTAGAACTCTATCTCCCACTGTACACAAAAATAATTTCAGATGGACCGCAGATCTAAATTTGAAAAATAAGCAAAAAGTTTTTCAAGAAAACATCGAATATACATTCATGACCTTTGAGTAATTAAAGATTTCTTAAACTAGAACACAAGACATTAATCTTAGAGAAAAATGATAAATTTGACTATATTAAAAATAAATACTTTATCAAAATATACTACTAAGAAAATAAAGATAACCCACAGAATGGGAAAATATAATTAAAATATATATACTGTACATATACACACACACATATATCCAACAAAGGATTTACATCAAGAATATATAAAAATTGTTACAAATATAAAGAAAAATATATACATAGATGTGAATAAAAATATAAAGAACAAGCACTGTACAAAAGAAGATATCCAAATATTTAATAAACATATGAAAATGTTTTTCATATGTTTTTCCCTTTTCATTCACCATCAGGGAAGTATAAATTATTAAGCACAATGTGTTATTATTACAAACATATTAAAATGACTAAAATGCACCAAGTATTAGCAAACATGTGCCTAGTATTGGTAAATATGTGGAGCAACTGCCCTCTCAAATACGCTGATAGGAGCGTAAGTGTCCTAATCACTTTAGAAGTCAGTTGGCAGTGTCTATCAGAGCTGAACATCAACAATTGCACACCTGGGTACATACCCAACAGAAATATGTACATAAATTCACAAAAAGACATGTATAAGAATGTTCTTAGAAGCACTGCTTGTAATAGCCAAAAACTGGAAACAATGCAAATGTTCCTCAATAGAATAGGTAGACATTTTGGTATTTTCATGAAACAAAATACTAGATAGTAATGAGAATGAATAAACTTCAACTATTAGCAAATACTTGCTAGTAGTTTTTTATTATACACACAGTGTTGAGCAAAAGCACCTTAGGCACAAAAATAGTATAATGTATAATTCCATTTATACAAAGTCCAAAAGTAAGCAAAATTAAACTCTAGTACTAAAAGTCTATTTAATAACTTTGGTGGGGGTAGGTGACCGCAGTAGAAAAAAAGGGTTTCTGATTGTTGATTATGATCTATTTCCTGGTCTGAGGGATTGTGAAAATTTCTCCAGCAGTCTGGTAATGTTTTGTACATATTTCTCTGTATATTCTTCTTAAAGAAAAGTATCACATTTCCTCTATTGAAAGGATCTAGAAGCAATAACCAAATTGTCTTAGTCAGTTTCAGCTGCTATAACTGAACACCAGAGAAAGGATGGCTTTAACAACAGAAATGTATTTCTCACAGTTCTGGGGGCTGAGGAAACTAAGACCAAGGCACCAGAAGGTCTGCTGTCTGATGAAAATAGTCTTCTTGGTTTGCATATTGCCATCTTCGTGTGGTATATTGAGTTGGCTGAAAGCAAAATTATCTCTCTTATGTTTCTTCTTCCACGAACATTAGTCTACTCTCATGACCTAATTACTTTTTGTTAATAAGTTACCCACTTCCTATTACAATCACATTAGGGGTTAAGATTTCAACATATGAATTTTGAGGCGACACATTCAGTTTATAGCACAAATAATAGGAATCAACACCTCTAGTTCCCAGATTGTGGTCTCAAACGACCAATTTCAACTGGAAGGATCCAGAACTCCTTGGAAAAGTGCATGCTTTCAAGTCTGGAACAGAAATGAACCTAGGACATGTTGTCATAACAGATATCCAGGAAGCTATTGATGACCACTACGGTTCCATCCAAAGGACTCAGGAGCCATCAAGGCTGTCCAAAGATGGATCCAGGGCCAATTATGTAATTTTCAGAGCAAAACAAAATTGTGGAGCCCTTTTTCAAAACACAGGGGAAAAAATGCCATTAAAGGCATTATAATCATTTTTCTTTCTTCTACGGTCTGTCTCTCAACTTGTCATGATGTTTCTTGTTTGTTATTTAATGTCATTTTAAATAATGACAAATTAAAATTTTAAATTATTAGCATATATTTTGCCATTCATCTTTATATCATATAATTCCATTTTTAAATGCAAATAGAAAATCATTTAACCCATAGGCAGAATTGCCGAAAATGCACAATTTATACTTCATAGCTGGTATATTCATATGTATTTCATTCTTACCAGGACAGTATAAACACTGCACAAAATTAACTCTTCTATTTTTATTTTACTTCTTGATAATGAGCATGTTTTATCTACACTCTCTACCTTCAGCTTACTGATAAGTAAAGAATAACCGAAAGGAAAAGAAACTATGAGTTGACCTCTTTCTATTTCTTTCTATGTTGTCATTTTGTCATCTTCGTAAATCTTTTCATAATATAGGTAAGGAATTTTAGCAAGAAAAGATACCACAGGTTTCCATGGTCATTCACGTTTCTTACAATGCTACTGCCTTCTTTGGGTATTAGAAGCAAGTTCTTATTTAAATGGAAAGTGTGGCTTCTCAGGACTGTCAGTGCCCTATTTAGACATGGACTCTACATACTGACCTTGTATTTACTCTGAGTTTCACTGAACTCCCTCACATCATGGGTCTACCAGAATCCTGTGTCCGTGGCACTGTGGACACCATAAGCAAACAAGGCGACAAGGTATAGTAGACACAATATATCCTCTGCTCAGGCACATGCTCCATTGTCCCGTCATACTTCAATTAGAAAACACAAGTTCAAAGATAAAATTATTAAGAATCTAACAATGGAAACAGCAGAGCATTAAGTATGTGCCTGTAGTGACCCTCAAAATGATATATCTATGTCCTGACTCCCAGGACATGCAAATGTGGCCTTATTAAGTTAAGAATCTTGAGATGAGATCATCCTGGATTATGCAGGTGGGCACTAAATCCAATGTCAGGTATCCTTATAAGAGACACACAGAAGAGAGATACGCAGAGAGACGAGGACAAAGCCACGTGAAGACAGAGGCAGATGTTGGAGTTATGCAGCCACAAGCCAAGAAACACACAGAGCCACCAAAAGCTGGAAGAGGCAAAGAAGGATTCTCTGTTAGAGCTTTCAGAGGGATCACGGCCTGCCAACACCTTGATTTTGGACTGTTGGCCTCCATACCTGTGAGAAAATTAATTTCTGTTGCTGTAAGCAACTAAGTTTGTAATCATTTGTCACAGCAGCCACAGGAAACTAATACAGGGTTATTCCGAGCGAGGGGCCTTGTGGGACTACACACGCCACACATACATAAATCCTGCCCTAGATTGAACCACTATGATTGCTCAGAAATGGGACAGTTTAGACAGTAATGATAATAATAAACTAGAATATGAATACACATTGAATATGTTTAAAGCACTGAGTTAAAAGTGCTGAAGATCTTCTCTGGAGGATGTTGGATAACTAACATTTTGTTTTAGAAACTGATAAAGGAGAAAAAATCAAGAACTTATCTTGTCTCTGCAATACAAATTGTAACTCAGAGTAATTAAATAGTTGATAAAGGAAAGTTCTCCATGGAGATATATTTCAGCTAGTAAATGAAGAATGATATAATTAGAATATCACCATTTTGGGCCTCTATTGAATTAATGGATTCAGGCAATAATCATCAAAGGCTGCTGACATTACACAGAGATAGAACTATCATTCTGTGATTCTGAAGTAAAGTGTATAATATTGTCTTTGATGTGGTCATGCAACTGGAAAAAAAAATCAAACCTAAATCTGATCAATCACCTAGATCTAACTTGCTATTTATAAGAAATTCAAAGGCCAGAGGAACATGTTAAAGAATGCCATGAAAATGCATTCAAGAAATATCACACTTTGTTTTTTGTGAGAAACTTTATGATACATATAATCTGGTTTTGGTTTTTGTTTTATGTAAATAAATAAATTAGAACAGAAGCAGAGAGAGCGATAAGAGATAGAGATAAACATAGATTTAAACAGACTAAGGAGACATACCAAACCAGAAATTTATGGTTTCAGTTTTCAATTGTCATTCAAATAATAAACTGTATTCTTTTATTCCAATAGAATTTTGGGGTGAAATTTACTTGGCAAACTGATCTTAAAAATTCAAAGGAGAACAAAGAGCAAAGAAGATTTATGATATTTTAAAAAACAACAATGAAGTGTGGGGAATTTTTCCCATATTTAAAGAAATTATAAAACTATAGCAATTAAAAAAGTGCATATTGACAGGAATGATAGTCCAAATATTTGACAAGTACTGTAAGAGCACTAATCAGGCAGAAAATCTTTAGCACTGGTATCTTAAGCCCCTCAGTATGCCAAATATTAATCCTTTGATTTCAAAATCGTGGATGGGTTTGAGGAGAGGGCTGGGTGCCAGTTGGAGGATAGAGGGAGAAACAGAGGAGGACACTCAGAGGTGGCAGAACAGTGACTCCTTACCAACTTGTACAGAAATTTTGTAATATTTCAGTAGTTAGTATGGCCATATTAGTGCATTGCAGCTAAATATAATCCTTGGATGTTGGTGCAGACAATGAAATCAATAAAATCAGAATAGAGAGCTGGGAAATGTGAGCATATATGTAAGAACTGGATTTATCCCACATGTAGCATTGTAAGTCAGTGGGAAAGACAGCTATTCAATAAATAATATGAAGATAATTAGGTATCTATTTGAAAAAAAGTCAGAACCCTACCTCGCTCACATATAAAATTAAAGACTCAGTAGCTTAAGAATCTGCATATTAAAAAATAAACTTTAAAACTTCTAGAAGAAATGTAGAAAATATATTTTAGATCTCAATATAGGAAGAGATTTCGTAAATAAGAAACAAGAAGATAACCCTAAAAGGGAAAAAATTAACAATTTTGACGATAGTAAAATTTAAACAGCTGTATAAATTCATAATATACATACATTTTTTAAAAACAACCCAAGGACAAGGAGAAGATATTCACTATCACACACATATATCCATATATAAAGATAAGAAAACTATTAGAAAAGTGGGTAAAGATTATAAACAGAAAAGGAAAGCCAAATTGTCAATAAGCATATAAAGAAGTAGAAACTTTCTGGTAATCCAGTAAATGCAAATTAAAACAATAAAGAAATGCCATTTTATAAACATCAGATGAGTAAAATATTTCAAAGTTGAAGACATGTAAATTTTGCTACATGAAAACTGCCAGCTTTGTAGGTGAAAAGTGTGGTTAAATATTGGCAATTTCATATGGTTATCAATATATAACCTATCATCTAGTATTTCTCCTCCTGTTTATAGCCTTTTGAAATTGGAATTGTATGTAAAAACTAAGTCCTACAGAAAATAATTTGAGCAACTACCTTCTCATTAGCTAGTTCTATTATAGATGCATAGGAAAGATTTAATTCCTTACACAGAACGGTTGCTTCAGAGCAGTAGGGTTTAATTCTCACAGAACCCTAGTGGAGAAGCGATAAAGAGAAACGCTTATACATGTACACAAGACATGTATTAAAATATCCAGTGAGCATTGTTTTTTTTTTACTATTTATTTATTTTATTTCAGCATATTATGAGGGTACAAATGTTTAGGTTACACATATTGCCTTTGCCCCACCCCGAGTCAGAGCTTCAAGCATGTCCATCCCCCACACGGTGCGCACCACACCTGTTAGGTGTGAATATACCCACCCCCTCCTCCCCCTCCCACCTGCCCGACATCAGATGAATGTTACTACTATATGTGCACATAAGTGTTCATCAGTGAATACCAATTTGATGGTGAGTACACGTGGTGCTTGTTTTTGCATTCCTGTGATACTTCACTTAGTAGAATGGGTTTTAATAGCCAAAAATATTTAAAAGAAATATATATGCATAAGAAAGATGAATAAGTATATTCATACGATGGAATACTAAAACGAATGAACTAGTTATAAATGTGCCTGAATAAATTTCGGTAATAAAATGTTAAGTGAAAAAGGAAGCTGCAAAAAAGTATATAGAATAAAATACTTTCAATGAAAATTTTAATAGCACACCAAATAATTGTGTATACTGTTTTTCAATAAACATATACGTAATACAAGCATAAAAATAATGAACGGGAAGAATAAGCACAAATGTCTGTATAGTCATTACCTTTGGGAAGGGAGGCACAGGAAAAGATTTCAAGAGTAACAGTAAACTGTTATAATGTTATGTTCTCTGTAAAAGACATTTGCAGCTTGTTAATTATTGTTAAATCTAAGTGTTAAGTACACTGAGATTTGTGTTATTATTTTCTGTACTTTTCTATTTAAAACCTTAGTAATGTTTTGAAAATTTAGAAAAGGAAAAAGAGAATTCCTATCATGATTAAAGATAAGAGAAACTGATATTATTTACTAAGCACTTATCACATGCCTCACACTGTGTTAAGCTCTTTATGTGCATTACCTCGCCTAACCCTCTCCACACCCTGCGAAAGAGACCCTAAGATCCCTTCCTCACAGATAAAGAAATTAAGACCAGATGCCTTACTCAAAGTTCTAATCTGTTAGATTCAGAGCAGTCCCAACCACAACTCATTTTCTCCATGATGACTAAAAAGAATAACGAAAACACATGAAGTTATTTTAAATTTTCTGAATTCATCTACCCAGTTATTCATTCTCTCAGTCATTTGTCCCTATTCATACCCAAGCTCCATCCCTCCCAACTTGTGTAACCTTGGGCAAATTTTCCAAATTTTTTTTAACTTGATTACACCATATGTGAGTGGAACCTTCCTTTGGGGCTGTTGACAGGATTAAAAACATGTAAAATATTTAGAACGGCGCATAGAACAAGCCCTCAATAAATCTTGGCAAATCTATATTTACTCATTTACACATTCATTTGCAAGTAACTATTTACGATTTACCAACCACAAGATTTGGCCCGAGGATACAGAGATGATGAATAAAACAGGGTCTGTGACCACAAGACATTTCTAACCTAGTGGATAAGATGCTCGCATGGACGCGTAAGAGCAATGAAGTGTTGTAGAGGCGAGTTCAAGTCTAAACAGGGTGCAGAGGGACATGAAAGTGGATCAGTGTCACCTGGGGGGGGGGGGGGACGAGAAGGGTAAGGGGGGCAAGAATGTTTTCAAAAAGTGAGCTGATGCTTGAGTTGAGTCTGAGAAAATGAATGTATTATAGCCGAGCAGAGAGGAGTCCTGAATAAGAGGAGCGAAGGGAGAAGAACATCCAAGCAGAAGACACCGCACAGGTGAAGGCAGGAGGCTGTGGCCCAAAGCAGCCTGTTTGGTGGATGTTGAGGTGCCCAGGCGGGGTGGGGGAAGGCGGTAGTGTCAAGGGAGAGGAGTGGAAGGACACTTAGAGGCCAGAGTGTGAAGGACCTGCCTGGTAGGCTTCACTAAGTTTGAGATTTTCATCCTAAAGGAAACAGGAAGATGCTGAGGGATGTCAAGTGCTGTGAAGAGATTTGAGTTCTGGAAAAATCAGAATGGCCGCTGAGATTCCGCACTTACATATTTTTGTAATCATTTGATTCACATTTCCCTCCCTTACAAAACTAGCAACTTCATTAGAGTCCTGACAATGTTGGGCTTGCATAACATGATGTACACCCAACACAATTCATAGTAAAATCTCATAAATATTTATCAAATGAATGGAAGAGGTGAGATCAGAAACAGGAGGCAACCGAAGTAGAGTCCGTAAGTTGGAGCAGTGGCAATGGGGAGGAGGGGTAGACTGGGGATGCTGGGGAGTGCATAAGTGCAGTACCTGGGGACACACTGAGTTTGGAGAATAAGGAAGAAGTGCCAAGCTCGGGCGATTCTATCTCAGGTAACTTGATGCGTGGTGGTTGCTATTCATTGAACCTGGGAAAAACGAAAGGGGAAGCAAGTTTCATAGACATAGGAAATGGAGCTCTGCTTCGTTTGGGAGAGATGGGGGGAGAGGCAATATCACATTTGATTATTTTCTTTCTTCTTTTATACATTCTTATAAAGATGTCAAAAATATGAGAAGACATTTGAATGTAAATAATTATTTCTCATGGACATTAAGATTCTTATACATATGGTTTTAAAGACTGATGCCAAAATGGTAAGCAATATTTGGAGTAAAAGAAATATCGTTATGATAAAGAAGGAATGAAATAAATAAAACTAAGAGAAAAACCTTTGAAAAATTGTGACATAGGGGAAATTGAGGAGGGATGAATTATAAAGGTGAAATGAAGTTTGTGTGAAAATAACATCATAAGGAGGAAGAGTGAAGGATCTATTTAATAGCACTTCTACCTAAAAATGGTGACTGGGCATTGCTTTAAGTTAATGCTGTCAGATTTTCAGTAGGAGTGATGTACCAGGTCTTCTCAGTCAGTGGAAGTCTGAATCCCAATTAGGGTTTCCCCTGTTCAGAAAGCCCAGTAGGTGTCATAATGGGAACAGAAGACCTTGCATTAAGGTCCTTAATAGGGACCCTGATCCCACTACATTTTAAGCAACTGTCAAAATTGAAAGCCTGAGTGCTGTCTCTAGAATCCTACCAACCAGAGCTCCTCAGGCATCAGGAGGCTCAAACTTTTTCTCAGCTAAAACAGCCAATGAGGTGTACTGAGTGATGACTATGTCAACATTCGCAAGTTCTAACTTTTTAAAAGCTCTTGCCCAAGTTTTATTTCCTCTTACTTGATTTTAAAGACTGTACACACATCTATCTTCTTTATAAGGGCTGTTCTAATCTTATAAGAGAAAAGTAATTCAATTTTCTCTTTCCTGATTCTAACTCCACCTCTTCCCAGCTTCCAAACAATGAACATTTAATTCTCCATAAATTGCAGAATAAATATTGATTGGTGAGGTCTTTTTGTGGTGAGAAAAATGTTGCATTTTTAACCACACCTGTTTTAGGTTATACATTGTGAAATGGACCCCAGCCATGATTCTTCCATGTGGGTGTGGAGCAGTGGCCATTTTTCTCCGAGTACAGTGGGAATAAGTCAGATTCCTCTAGCATCATTGTTGCTTTTCAAGATCATTTGTTTAATGCACTATTGAATTTTCAGACCTTATTGAAAAGGTGGACAGTGCAGTGAGAATTAAATAATTCTCAAAGACCTGCACATTCGTCGATAGTGAATCAATTGCACAAAATAATCATTCCTCAAAATACGCCATGAGGTGGTGTGTTCTCAGTGGCAGCTGTGTGAGCAACTGCAATCTGAGCCAACAGCTGGCTCACCCAGCCTGGGCTAGAAGGAGGAGACACACAGGCCTGGACATTGTAGACGTGGAGACGGGAGAAGTCCAGCAGAGGATGTTCAGTAACAGCTGAGAAAGATGGCGTGGGGCTGTTAAACACAAAGCATGACAGTGTAAGCCCCAAGGGACCCCACATGAAATTTCTACAGTAATGAAATTTTCTTTCCCCACAGTCTCAAACGGAGAGCTTTGTGAGCCAATGTGATCCAAATCGGCTAAACTCCACACACAGCCTTTCTCTGAAAAGTTAAAAGCATTTCATGAAATGGCAGGATATGAAGTCTCAAGAGCAGAGTGTAGCAGGATCGCTTCTTCTTCTGGAACACTTGGCAGGAAAAGCTAAAGGATGAGGAGTCATCCAGGGGAGCAGCATCCCTGTAGTTTGTGTTTCCCGCTGTCAGAGGACGCACCAACCAACATGAAACCACGGGGTTTTAAATGCACTATACTAACAAGGCCATGGCCCTGGTTCTGCCTCTAGGACCTTTGATCCTGCGGGTGCAAGGCTCGTGACACACAAATATCACAAACAGAAGCTCCCACCCAACTTGTCACTTCTCTCATAAGTTAAGGACTCTTGTACATCTACAGATTGAGGGTTGCATGTTATGTTGGTTATGTTTGTTGCTATTTGAAATTTTTATTCATTTATTTATTTATTTATTTGTCCTGAATAAACTTAGACTGTTATTCATACTCTTTAACAAGAGTCATTTTAAATGAGTGAGGGGGAGATGCTGGAGAAAGATCTAGGGAAGCAACTTCCTGGAGTTCTAGCTTTGTGCCCAGCCCTCTGCTGCATGCTTCTTATACCTCCTTCCCCTCAAACCCACAACGACCTTAGGAGGCAGGCATCAGTTTCTCCACTTTTCAGACCCAGAACCTAGGACTCAGGTATATGAAGTGATTTTCCCAAGATCCCTGCTGGTGACTAGGGACACTGGGATATTACCTCAGGTCTCTCCAACTCCACCGTCTCATGGTGCCTCCAGCATGGTGCATTGGTGATGAGAGTACTCAGAAGAGTCCTGACTGTAGTGTGTCTCTGGAATATTTCCACACCACCACATGGCCTCTCGAGATATTCGCACTGAAGGGAGGATAGCAAATAGTGTAGAAACCCAAGCCCCACAGTCGAGACATTGCATGGCACAGATGATGACAAAGTGAGTGATACGTGATTCAGGAATCACAAATTCTCATCTGTACTCTGATCTGTGACCAAGCTAGTTATTCACTCATTCATTTCCTTATCTTCTTGCTTGTTCCAGATGTCACAGAAAGGTAGCCTTAGGGCCAAATTTGATTTGCAGACAAGTTCTGTTTGAATCCCCTCACCCTCAGTTGTGCACTGTATTCTTAAATGCTTTTAGTTGCTAACATTTAGGAAATCAAGGGTTTTCACATCTGAAAAATCACTTTCCTGCTTTCCTCTCAACCTTAACAGAATGGGCAACGCTAGGTCTCCATTCCCACATGGCAAAGAGAAGCTGTAGGTGCGTGCACTTTTACACAGGGCTTGGCTCTGCCTCCAGAGTTCTCACCCCACCCACTTTGCTCACTTAATGTTTCCTTCCTACACATCCCTCATTCCCGTTAGAGTGTTTACATTCCACTCTTTAGGAAGTAAAAAATGCACGGAGGTGGATCTGGGACGGCGGCAGGATGAACACGTTCCTTAACAATTCAGAATCTCACTGTATTCAACAGGACCATGAAATTATGTTTGCTTCTTTCTTTCTAGGGCATTCTGAGAGCCTGTGAACTTCAGGAATTGGGGCATGAGGTGAAACCTTTTGCTCCTAGTCTGTGACCTGAATGACATTATACAGCCCTTACCTCAACATTCATTCCTTTGTTGAACATCTACAATCCTTAGGAATTTTCTCATTAAATTGAGTCTGAATATGCAACCCTGTAAAATCTGCCATCTGATGATTCTACTTCCAGTTCAGTCCTTGGGAACCCACGTCACCTGCCAACCCACGAAATATTTGAGGAGAGCTCTTGGCTCCTCTAAGCCTCCTCCTCAAGATCTAACATCGAGCACCTGCTGCTTCTTACAAGAGGCTGCCCGTGTTTCCCACAGTGGGCTGTGTGTGGTTTCAAAGTTGTGTGACATGGGAATCAATGCAGACTCTATCAAAAGGGAGGCATGATGTCTAAAGAGTTCCTCCTTTTATAGTATTACATCTTAAGAACATAAAAGTTCTGACTATAAAAGACAATCGTCTAAGCTATTAGGACTGCATTCCCAGAGGGTTTGCACACTAGGATGTCTTAGTGGGCAGAAACTGTGTCTTAACCCGTGAACTACATAAATTTTCCACAAGTTTTCAGTTTCACAGTGTGTTCAGGATATTTCAGCCTTTTTAATAAGTATGTGCTCACATAACCCAAACTCAGTTTAAAGTAATCTATGATGACAAATTCTAAATTGCCTCCAATTTTCCAGAAGCAAATTCTAAGAGCATGTGTGCTGAATATCTCTTTGTGATAGTCATATCAAAAAGAGTATTACCACCCATTATGATACTCACCCAGACAGACTGTGAGCATCAGAGACATCCCAAATCAGGTTAGGACAAGGCAGAAGATGAAGATTAGGGAGTTTGGAGGGGCCAGCAGATAGTAAACACATCCTTTCATGTGTATAATTTCATATATGCTAAATATGAGTCTGGTTTAAATATATAGTTACTATTGATGTACTCTTAAGCAAGTTAAAAATTTATGGGGAAAAAAGCAATGATCCTTTAAAATAAACTTAAGCACAATAGAAATCAATGTTAGAACTATTCATGATCTGTGGGGTTGCATTTTATGGCTCTGTTTCTGTACCTCCATAATATGCTGAAATAAAAAAAAAAGGAAAAAAAAAGAACTATTCATGAGACTTCTAATTATACAAAAATTGGGGGTTTTTGACAAAAGGAGAAAAGTTTAAAAATAATTAATAAAAGCTCCATGAAACCTCTTTCTACTTGAAAACATATCATCACAGGGAAGTCTCTCAGACAAAAGTTGGGTGACCAAAACCTTCCCCTTTAATAAGATTGTCGTCTGGCTACTGCTAAAAGTAAATCCCAAAAGTAATTTAAATATGGGGTGGGGTGAGGGGGGCAGGAGGAATCTATGTGAGTTCAGCAGAAGGGTTAAGGCTTTAAGGCTTCTGAGATAAGTACACTGCAGTTGCTGAATCAAAGTGTTGGCTTCTAGGTTCTCTAAAATCATAGTAAGTAAATCAGATTCCATAACTTCCATTTTCTGATAGCAAATTCCTGTACCAAATTTTAGCAAGAATGTACTGGCCATCCCTGAATTTCAGAGAAGTCAAGGACGTTACTAAGGTCACGCAGCCAGAAAATGGCAGGGCCAGAATTTTAAAGTCAGCATGATCTGACTCCAAGGAACTATGATCCTTAATTGTTTTCACAATTGCATAGTATGGTACAACTCAATTCTGGGACTTTTGTTTGCACTATCCTAGAAACAGACTTTCTTCAATGGGTGCTGTGATTACATGAGTATCAAGTTCCAGGGGCCACTGAACAAGACTGAGAGTAAGAAAAGTATGAGTAACAAGAGCAGGAGTGGCCGCACAACTCCAGGCAGCACCACTCAGACAGTTTTCAATGTATCAGGAGTTAGGCAACACAATGCTTCTCATTCAAAAATAAATTCTGATGGCATCGCTTTAGCACTGAATCAAGTCCCTCCTAAAAACAGTTCCAATCTTGGACCCTTTCAGTTATGGGAGCCAATAAATTTCTTTTTGCTCAAGCCAGATCATAAGCTAGGTTACACATTTACCTTGTAAGGTTCTCATAAATACTAAACATGGTAATGCACAGCACGTGTTGAAGATATGTAATAATAGGCACAGTTTAATGACAGTGCTCTTCCTTTCCCAATTGTTTTCACTTCATTAAATCCCCACTTAAATTGGACATTATACTTTAAATGGTTATTACTAATTTCAGTACGTTTAATTATTAACTCAGTTAATTACCATTTCTCATCTGATAGTATGAGGGCTCTTCTGCCTCCTTACATTCAATTGCTAAAAATAAAAAAGGAAGGAAGAAAGGAAGGAAGGAACGAACAAACGAACAAAAGAAAGAAGGAAGGAAGGGTGGGAGGGAGGGAAGGAGGGATCAGCACAGAAAATCTCCAGCTATGTGCACAATCTCTTTCCCAGCTGTCTCCTTACCCATATTGGAAACACGAACCAGGACTTCAAGAAGAAAGCGTGAATTCCTCTATATTAATCTATGTTATTTGGCTGAAAATAACAGAAAAAAATTCAAGCCATTTTAAATTTTAAAAATAAAGAGGGTGATTCCTAGATCACAGAATCAAAGCACAGAAAAGAAGGAATAGAGTGTCCCCAAGTTTGATTTAATGCAGGACTTAAACAAGGCAAGTACACTCACTCTCTCTAGGCTGTGCTCTCTTCAGACCTCAAAAACTCTACTTTTACTCATTTTTTATCTAAGTTTCTGGTCTTTGTTGACTTCATTCTCTTAGCTTTACTCCACATTCTTGGGGAGCTGGTCACTTTGAAGTCGTGACTTTGCAGCTCAGGGTCCAAGGGAAAATAGAGAACATTGCTTCCCAACTTCAGCAAAATTGATTATATGAGCTTGGTCCACAGTCCTACCCACAAGACCAGAGAGGTACGGGTCTGTGATTGATAATTCTTGGAAAATCGCATTGCGTGGAAGAGCAGTTCCTTGGAGGAAGTGGAGGCTGTTAATAAAGAAGAGGGAAGAGAGGCTGTCTGGAAACAAATAGCAATTGTTCACTCCATCTATTTTCCTCTCTTTGAGTCTGGAGCAAGCCTTAGGTGGCCAGCACCCTAATCTCTGTCTCTCTTCAGTGGGAAGTTGTCTTCTAGTATTATGCAGGAGCATACACACACACACACACACACACACACACACACACACACACACGCTCCGTAAAGCCTCAAGCCCCAAAACCCGGAAGATCTCCAGCAAACTGAAAAGATGTATTTTTATTCCTTCTCTTGCCCAAGTTCTACTCCTAATCTTCTTCCTGGAGATTCCAGGAAATGAAATTGTTGATCAAAAAGAATGTCTGTTAAACCTCTCTCCCAATGTGAAAAATCATTCCACTGCATTCCAATCTCACCAGTCTGTATCATCCAACTGTTGTTTGGGGTTTTTGTTTTCATCTCTCTGAGAACTCCTTCACCCCTGGCCCCCTGCTTTTTCCCCACTGTGCATCTAAGGCTCTTCCAGGAAAAAAATGAGGTGAGTAGGGCACTCAAGGAAGCCAAACTGAGTGGCTTTAGTTCCTGTTGATGTCTGTTAGGACAGGGTCCTTATCACTATTGTCAGCTTGCTTGAACTATTGGCATAGTAGTAAGCAAGGAAAAAATGGCAGAAATATTGTACGCTAGCTTTGCAATGTCGTTGAAAAGATACATTTCTAAAAAATCAAATATTCTGGCTCATTATATCAATCCAATGTAGAACTATGATGGTTGTTCTTCCTGTCCGTATTTAAATAATAAAAATATTGAAAAAAGGAAAACACCTACAATTTACCACTCTTGCACAATTATTTAAATTCTTATGGGCATTCATTTAGTCTTACACATTGATTTTTAAATTGCCTTAACAATTATTCTTGGTCCCCCTTAATTTCATTCAAAACCAATCTTAGAAAAGACATTGTTCTGAAAGCTGATGGGGCTGTTCATCAAATCACTGCATAATTATGCACGGCGGCAATGTGACTTCCTGTCTGTGTTAGCATGCTGGCGAAGGCATATTAAATATACTAACCTGCATAATTCCCAGGCTCAGGCAAAAAGATTGGGCAAAAATATACAGAACAAAAAAGGTGAAGGTCAGAGATATCAGCAGAAGGATTTTATTTCACTTGAGACTTTTTTCAAAGAGATATGTAATCACAAGCCCATCAAAGTGTGGTTTGTAAGTGTGTGCAGGGCAACGAAGATCTCTCTCAGTCATATTGCTAAAGGAGAAAAGAAAATGACTGTAATCAGATAAGGTATGACATTGATCGTGCCCAGTCTGAAGGCTGAATAAAGTATGAAACATACAAAAGGCCACTCTTTCTATCCGCAAGGAATATTCTGGGTAGAAATGACACTGTGTTCCGACAGTCCAGGGTAGTCTGCCTCCCGTTGTGGTTACCTGTCTTCGTGTCCATTTCTCTCTGTAAGGAGTAAGCACCTTGAGAGCTGGCTGACCATTCAGTCATCTCTGCACAGCACCTCATTCCCCCCTCCAAGGACTCGCTGTGGTCTGCTTTGTGCCCAGTTGGATGCTCATCAGTGAGCGAGGTACATGCATCTCAAACTCGTAAGTCCAACATCCATCTCCTTATCTTCCCCATCTCACTGGCTCCTCCCCCAGTTGACCCCATCCCACCATCTCAGTGCACAGCAGTTTCATTATTCAAATGCCTCAGGCCAAATCCTATAATCGCCCTTAATGTCTCTCTCCCCTTCCTTTCTAAATAGTTAGCAAATCTACCTGACTCTACCTTGAAAACATATCACCATTTACCACCTTACTGCTACCACCCCGGGCAAGGATAAGGGCAATAACCTCCTAACTTGTCTTTCTGCTTCCACCTTTACCCTCTCCCTTCCCACCCCAATACAGCTTTTTCTCAACACAGAAGTCCAAACCTAAGTCAGATCATGCCACTCCTCTGCCCTAAATTTTCCACGGTTCCCCATCTCGCCCAGATAAAAGTCTAAGTCCCTTCCGTGGTCTGCAAAGCCCCACATGAGCTCTCTGATGTTTTCCACGACTCTCCCCTTTCTCATGCCACTCCAGCCACCCTGGCTTCCTGGCTTTTCCGTGAGTATGCCAGGCACGTTTCTGCCTCAGGAATTTTACACTGGCTGTATGCTCAGTGGAAACACTTTGCCCCCAGATGTTAGTGGGGTTTACTCCCTTTCCTCCTTTAGGTCTTTGCTCAAATTCCACCTTCTCTTCAAAGGCTTCCCTGCCCACTCAATTTAAAATCACAACTCCCTTACCCCACCCTACTTAGTTTTTCTCTATAACACCCATAGTCATCTGACATATTATATAGGCTAAGTGTTTATAAACTATTTGTTTTCCCTTTCTGGAATTCAAGCTCCATGAAAGCGGACTTATTTTCTGTTTTGTTTGCTGCTTTATCCACAGTGCCTAGCACACGTTAGTGATAAATATCTATTAATAAGATGCATGGTTGGTTGGATGGATGGAGGGATGAGTAGGTAAATAATTGGATGACTGAACTGAAGAATATGTTAGCTCATTTCATATTTTTGAAGAAATTTTATCAGTTGTTCTAGAAAAATTTTAATTTTAAATTATATATTAAAAAAGGAAATCAAGTCAAATGACCTACCCAAATCTCAGACGTAGTAAGTTTAAAAACTGATTTAGATGCTAGGCTGTTTGACAAATGGGCTAGTGTTCTTCCTACATTGCTAATTTCAAACTCCCCCTAGATTAAACTGTAAATTTAGAAAAGGATTGGGATTAAATGATTTGGACAAATAATCACTTTTTAGTGTATGTCAATTACATTGCAAGCAAGCAAAGTAGAAAAATTCGGGTTAAAAAATGCCCTCATCAATTTCAGGCCACAAAACAGATTTAATTCCAACCAAATAATAAAAACAAAACAGAAGCAGATAGAAAAAAAATACACATTAAGGGATGAGTGTTCTTATTTAGCTCTCTATACTGATAACATATAAATAACTTTTCAATGCTTCCTTTCATTTTGTACTATAAGGATGGAGACTACATTCGACTGTCATCCTTTCCCATTTCTGATCAATAATGCTTTACGGCCATTAAGGATTAATAGATACTAAAATTGGTTTCTCAGGGACATGACTAACAAGCAAGAGAAGCTGACAGATGGCTTTAATGCAGATGGCTACCTGAAAAGAGAAGGTTTTCAAGGAACACATTAGATCTTACCATTTTATGATTAGGGCGATGTTTAGGTAAAAGAATGGAGGAAACATACTGGTCCAAATCCCTTGCTTTGTCCCTTTGAGGGTAAAGGCAGGGAGCACATGGTCAGGGTATCTGCAGTTTATGGTTTAGGCTTGGATACTGCCCTCACCCACACCCACCCCCGCCACTGGTGGGGTTTTTTGCTGTACAAGTGAGGGGTGTATCTCTCTCTCTCTCTGGAGAGCTGCTCTTAGAACTATGTCGCACGGAGGCTTGAGACTGATGAGTTTGTCCTGACAGCAAGGAAAGATAACAATTTCAGAAGTAGTTACTGTTTCAAAACTAGGATGGGAGGGGAACACGAAAGTATCTTTTTTCCTTTTTTTTAATCATCACATAGCTGTGCACTGTGTTCTGATGAAGCAACATACTCTGTAGGACAATTGGGAGGGACTGGAGAGGTATATGGAAATGATTACTCTTATAAAACTAGGGATCAGGAGAAGGGGAAGAAAATGAGTACATGAAGTTAATACGGTTTTTTTCTCTTTTTTTATCATCCCATCATTAATATTGAGAACTAACAAAACCAGGAAGAACTTAGCAAGTATATGAATACATATTATTAATATTTTCAAAAACATACTCAAATAGCCAAAAGCAAAAAGATACAAAATCTCCCAAAACTATGATCTAGTACACTTGCTTAATTTAGTCCAAGTTTTGGTAAAAGGTATTTAGGCCATTACATTGATTTATCCACATGTAAATACTAGCATTTTGTGGCCTTTCTTAACAAAAGGTAAGAATTCATTTCTGTACCTTCCTCCAACACATACACTTTTTGTTACAGGTGTTTGGGTTTATCTTGTTTTTTCTCCATATTTCCACATTCCCCCATCACTCAAGTCTCCTCACGGTTTTCATTCACAGATAGTGTTTAACTTATTTCAGTTTTTCTCTCACTTATGTAGAAGAGTCTATTTGCAGCAGACTACCAGGCTCTTATCTTGGGGCTAATTATTCAGGCGCTGGCATAATCCTCACTGACTTTTCTCTAAACATTCTCTGTCACTTTATTGTAGATGAGACTTCACTGTACCTCTACTGCTTTTACCTGTAGCACTTATGAGCAGCTTTTGTGACACCAACGAATGAGAAGATGCTTCTTTGTCTAAGAGCTCCCCAACTAGTGAGTCACTATCTTGTTAAAAGCTATCAAAGCCTCCCTTGGTTAGTTCTTAAACCACCTGCTGTTCTTCCCTACCTCACTTCCAAGTTTCTTCTCATTAGTCACCAATAGAGGAAATAGGTTCCTTCTCAAATTATAGTGTACCTTCTCTCAAGGAGACCTCTCACCTGTAATGTCATTACCTCTATTGTAATATTTTGGATTAGAATGAGAAACCATGTGATGAATTGGAAAGAGCTTAGAGTCAGATCTGAATTGTGGGACCAGATATGAACTGCTGAGTTTTATGGCTGTGGCCAAGTCACTTAACCTACAGACCTCGGTTTTACAACAGAAAATTGAAAGGATTGTATCAGATCAGTCTTTCCAAGTTATGCGTCTTATAGAACACCAGTTTCACGTAATAATAGTATTTTTAAAACTTCATTATTTTAGTCAACAAAGATTTACTGAATACCTACTATGTACTGAGAGGATAAACCACGCTAAATGATCCTGAATGTAAACATGAAGAGAAAAGAAAAAAAAGGCATAAAATTCAGAAGAGGGTAAGAAACATGGAAAATGTAATGACAAGATCTGAAATTAGAGTGCCAAAACAAAAGAAGAGAAAGAGTAGGTCAGAGGCAATATTTGAAAAGATATGATCTGATAATTTTCAAGAACTGATCAAAGACAGCAATCCAGAGATTCAAGAGACCATGTGTATCCCAAATAGGATAAATTAAAAGAAAGCCCAAACAAAACACAATATAATAAAATTGCTGCAAATCAACAACAAAGAGAAAAATGTTAAAAGAAGAAAACAAAAAAAAAAGCAGGAGATCACATACAAAGGAATAAGTTAGACGGTTGACATCTCGATACATTGACAGAATCCTAATAATCATGGAATAAAACCTCCGAGTTCTAGAAGACAACTGCCAATCTAGAAGTCTGTGTTCAGTAAAATATCTTTCAAGAATGGAGTAAAAATAAAGACATTTTATAGACAAAAGGGAGTTCTTCAGCAGCACTAATTTAAAGGTGGCACCTCAATCAGGAGGAAAGTAATTCCAGATGTGGAACGTGAGATGCAGAAGAGAATGAAATGAGCTTATATTAATTAATATTGATGGCATAAAAAGAGTAATAATAATGTCAACTTTTATTAGACTTGAACATATGACACAATAACATAAGTCAAGAAAGGAATAAATGGAATTAAAGTTTGAAAAGAACTTGTGTTACCAGGAGGAACATCAAGGTTTTGATTAATTCTAGACTTTGATGATTTAAGTATATTTGGGGAAAATCTCTAGAATAAGCACTAAAAGAAAGAAACAGTTCACACAACTTTCAAGCTAGGAGAGGGAAAAATAGAAGATAAAAATTGCTCATTCAATCAAGAATAAAGGCAAGAAAGGAAAGAAAAAACAATCCCAGAATAGTCCTAGCACATAGGGGTAATTTTAAAATATTGCCATGATAAAGGGCTGCATTCATAAAGACCAGATGAATGCACATGTTGGCATTCCTGGGCTAGGATACCAGGTAAGAAGGAATCAGTTCTTGAACATTGCCTAGTTTAGAGGTTGTGATTTCGAGATACCGGGATAAGTGACATTGTAAAGCGGCAAACATCTGTATTTATCCTAAAATATATAAAGCCCCTTCGAAATGTTGCATGTGAATCCTCACCCTATATCCCTGCGTTGCACTTCCCTTGTGGTGAGCCAGATGAAAAGACAGCATCTGCATTCTGCAACTCTGGGACACGTTTGGCGGCACCCTAGGATTTCCCCATTCCCCACGTTTAGGCAAAAGGCATTTTAATTTTTCACTTCATTTCAGTATTTCTGAATGCTACTTACCACATAAGATTGCATTTTCAGACTGCCTTGATCAGTAAAGGATTTTCAGTTGTGCCGGCCCCTCTCTCTACTAGATCCCCAGGCGGAACAGCTGCAAAACTTAATCTAGCTTTTGGTAATGAATTCATTCATCTTATTTGTATGCAACTCAGGGAGACTAACCCCAACTTTAAAGGAAAATGAATGCTGATCTTTTTAAAGAGAGTGAATATGGAGCAGCCTGATCCCTGAGAGGCTCCAAGAGATTGAAGTTGTTCAAGTCTCACCCTCAGGCCTTTACAAGGGTAAAGCCACACAATCGGGAAGAGATTTGACTGTCCTGTCAATCAAAGAAGCTGCAGCAAACCTCACTCATTCAGACTGATTAGCTGAAAGGGCTTATCTCAAGACAGGAAAAAGAACACTACTAAAATGAGCAGCTCAGCTCTGTCTCTTAATCTTTTGGAGCCTCGATTTACTCATCTGTGAATTAGGATGAATTCAAACATAATCATCTACAAGCCTGCTTCTTAAACTTTAGTGTGCATTGAAATTACCCAAGGAGCTTTTAAAACAGAGTGCCGTGCCCACCTCCAGAGTTTCTGATTCAGTAATTCTCAGGTAGAGCCCAAGAATGTGCATTTCTGAAGCTGCTGGTACAGAGAACACATTTTGAAAACGCTGATCTATAAGTTCTCTTTTAGCTATATTATTGTACTGTAAAGTAGCGCAAAATTCAAACTATGGAAATGTTTATTTTAATGTTAAGTTTATATGCAAAATAGCTTTTGCTAATTTTTGTAAGCACATGTATTATCAGACCATTTTGATGCACTGTAGGTAAGAAACATTTATAACTATTTTCATTATTTGCCTTTACTAGTTAGCAAAGAGCCTTGGCACACAGTTTATTTTTCTCGACAAATGAATATGAATATACCTTTACAGAAGCTATGTATTTAATATGCAAGATCAATTCTTTAAGTATGCAGTAAAAGTGGCCATTTATGTGTTCATGGGCACCAGAAAGAAATGTTCAATTCCAAAAATATACTTGCTTGACTAGTCCCTTATTTCTAGAATACATTTAGTCTTTTGGATGAAAACTGAAGTTCTATTAAAATGCAAATATCCCAGAATATGGAAAAAAAATTAAACTTTATCAGTCAATTACCTATTACTGCAAGTGATTTTATCAAATTATTTCTCAAGTCCCACATTTGCTAGGAGAAGGGAGAAAGAAGATGAAGTCATGGGCATGATTCACCAGGGAGAGAAGTGGCAACATCATGGTAAGAAAAGGAGATGCTAGTTGGGAAGATTCAACACTGAAAAGTTCACCAATATCACCATTTCGTGCAAGCCTAGACTTGTCTGTACATTATTTAGCAGGCTTTCTCCCCAACGGGCAAAGCCAGACCCGGTGACTTTAAGTGCAAGATAGCGGAATCCAAATGAAAAAAGCTCTGCAGATTCAGATTTGCCTAATAAAAGATGGTGTTGTCCAAACTCATGCAGTTTCTGGGATGTGTTACGGATGACAACTATGTCATAGAATATTGGTATTGTATCATCCATATCATGAGTCACCTACCCATTTGGAGGAAATGACTATGCCAATGCCTTCTGATGTCAAGGATAGAAATCTAGGCCCAATCACTCTCTGCGGCACAAGTAAAACCATAGCTCTCTAGGTCTAAGCTATAAATGAGAACAAGCAGAATGAAATCGAGCTGCTGTGTGTTCTCCTAAGTGCTTCTTATGACCTTGCTACTTGTGTCTTTCTGCCTAACTGAGAAACATTAGAACATTTCAGAACTCTTAGGGCCTGGAATGACTTAGGCTACTGCACCTATTTGAACCCAAAATATACTTGCTTTAGTCTGTTCAGGCGGCTATAATGAAATATCATAAACTGGGCAGCTTATAAACAATATAAATTATTTCTCACAGTTCTGGAAGCTGGAAAGTCCAAGATCAAGGTGCCAAGAGATTTAGTATCTGGTGAGGGGGCCCCTTTCTGCTTCATAGATGGTGTCTTCTTGCTGTGTCATCACATGGTGGAAAGGATGAGGGTTCTCTTTCTGGGGTCTTTTATAAAGGCATTAATCCCATCCATGAGGGCTCACCCCCATGACCTAATCCACCTCCCAATGGCCCCACCTCCAAATACCATCACCTTGGTAACTGGATTTCAACATATGAATTTTGGGGGAACACATTCAGACCATAGCAACACTCTGTGTTATTACAAGCAAGACAATTTTGTGAAAGGAAAACAAGAAAAATGTAGAGCATAAAAGAAGTTGGAGTATGTAAATTGGACAACCAAACACCTGAGTTCCCACAAAATAACATCACAAAAGCCAGCCTGTGTATGGCTAACAAAGATAGTGTAATCTGTGATCTTGCCTTGACATTGTATATCCACTTAGCATGTCATTAAAGCAAGGTATATTTCCAAGATAACAAAATGAGCAGACATTTAATTTGATTTCAGTAAATATAGGTTAGAATCCCTGCTACTACTTAACGGCTCTAAAATTAGATGCTGGTGACATAATCCTGAGTAGAAGCATATCTTTAACTTTAACTCCGGGTAGCAAAGCTTTTGGGTTACTGAGGTGGAGGAACTCCTTCTGCCACCTGCCATTTTGCTTTGTACACAATTCTGTCACCATGATAACAAACCTGCAGGCCTGTAAATACCAATTATTGCCTCCAACTGTGCAGGGTGTTTGGAGCTGGATGCCAGCCTTTAAATCCCAGCTCTGCCACTTAAGGATTGTGACTTTGGGCAAGATACCTAAATACTCTGTCCCTGTTTCCCCAACTGTGTAATGGGGTCAAAATAGTTCTTTCCTTAATAACGTTATTGCAAGGATGAAAAGATAAAAAGACTAATACATGTAAAACACTTGAAACAATGCCTGGCACAAAATAAATGCTAAGTAAACATGAGCTACTAAAGTTTATCATTTCTGCTCTCTTTATTCTGAAAGTCTATCCTTGTCTGTAAATGTGTATCTAGAATTCCTTCAGGAATTAAAATCCTCAGTCAAAGAGAATCCTCATTCAAGGAGAAAATTCTCTCCTTGAACAATGATAGCACACAAGGGGATGAGTACCTTTAGCACATATAAGAGAACAGACGAAAATGGAGAAATGTCCACTGACTGTCCCCCAGAGCCAGAGCAAGATCCCACTAGCTGCACGGCAAGTCTGCTTGGGCACCATTCAGGGTCCTATGGATCAAACACCTTACAAAATATGGGTGGGGGATACTCGGTGCTCTCCCATAGAGTCCCAGCACCCTTGTTCAGCAAAGGGGAGGCCATTTTCTCAAGGAACTCTGCACTGCCCGCCTGTGGGCCTAGGTCTGACTATTTTGTCCTCTACTAGACCACAGTACACTTTTTTCTCTGTTTAAGTACAGTGTCCAAAAGATATATATAAGCAGTGTTAATAATAATAGCTACCTGCAATTTAGTACTGACCACGTACTGTTTGGTACAAGGTAGTCACCATTCTAGAGCCTCAGAAACAGAAATTCAGTGAGGTTAAGTAACTTTCCAAGGCTGCAAAACTTAGTGGCAGGTCTGAGATTTGATCATAAGTTTAACTGACTCCAAACCCATGATTGTTCCCCAAATGACACTGCCGTCTACCCAGTGCTGAGCTGATACCCAAAAGGTCTTACCCTGACCTCAAGTGTGTGGTTTGGGAGCATCTTTGCATGGTTGATGAGTATTCTGTGGCTCTTAAAATTGTTGGGGTAGGCATCTGCATTGTATATACCTCTAATGGAAGCCCAAACTCTATGGACCGCTGAAGTTTCTCCCTTGCACTAGAAAGTAAGCTCCTTCCAACTGCTGTAGAGTATGGTCAAAAACAGCCTTGCTGGTGATTACTAAAGCGGGCATTGGGAGCCAGCCAGACCCAGGCTCAAATTCCACCCCTGCCACCTATCGGTTACATGTCTCTGAGCAAAGCTACTAATGCTAAGCTTTCAGTTCTGAAAACAAGGAGACTGGTAACTGGCAGGTCTTGTGGTGAGGATCCCATGAGAAGATCTATGTCAAGTGCCCAGAACAGAGTCTGGCACAGATTGGCTGCTCCATAAACAAGCCCAGCCAGGAGGACAAGAATGAACATGTAGGTAACTTTGGAAGTCCTCCCAGCTGTGGGAGATTTGTCACTCCCTGTCCTTCCCCAGATCCCCCAACTGCCTGGCTGTCCTGGTTGTTACCCACTGGCCTAAAATTGCAGCCCGCTTCAAGAGGGTTAACATACCTCCAACAAGAATAAGAAACTTAAGGGGAAAATATTATTCTTACATTACTCTTATTAAGCTTTTTTTAATTTATGACACACCATACATTTACTGATCATAGGTACTGAGTTGTTGGGAGTGATATATATACGTATGTGGGTGTGTATATATAACCTATCATATTTACATTATGTATATTTATATATTACCATGACATATACATTATGTACACATATCATTTACAATGTATGTGTTTATATATATTTGTATGTATGTGTACGTGTAGATAAAGACACATACACATACGTACACAATTTAAAAGAATTTTTAGGAGCCTACTTCAAGATTTACTTTTAGGAGCCTGGGCAGACTTGGACTCCAAAGGACTTCCCTCTCTATGAGTTAGTATTGAAAAAACTGGGCCCTTCTTTTTGGATTCAATTGTCTCTTTATTATCTCCTCAGGCTGAACTTGGTTGGAAGGTCACACAATCTCGTTGAATCAGCTCAATTTGTTCATTTAAAGTCTTCTCATCTTTTCCACTGATGTGAGTTTAAGTGAGAGCGATTCAGACTTTGTAAGTTGGTGATGTCTTCAGGTCCTCTGGGCTCTAGATCACTGCTGACCTCTCAACCCCCTCAACCCTCTCAGCTTTTATGGGAATGTTAATGATCAGCACCTTGATGCCATCTACCTATCTGTAACTCCTCTAAGTATCAACCTTAGAATGGCAGGGGCTCAGGCATTGAAATTCAGGTCCCATATAGTCCACCTTCTGGTATAACTAATGCTTATTAACCTCACCTGAAATCATACAGTTCAGAAAAGGCAGAGAGAAAGCTTCCATTCGTTCATAGAGAGTTAGCTGAAGTCCTCCAGGGCAGCTCCCACATTAACTCATGAAGCCTACAGTAAAACCAAAGACCATGCAAAGGCCACAGAATTTATTTTTACTAGAATTGTCTCCTGAGCTACAAGGAGTTATAATGGTGCAATAGCAGGAGTTTGAATATTTTGCAAGCAAAATTTTCTACTCACAATAATTGCGCTGTTCACGCTTTATCTCCACTTTCCTTATCTCTGTTTCTCCTAGATGTTTCAGCTCATGAACACACATGTGGTTAGGTGTTTGAGAAAATTTTAAAATAGAGACAAATATAAGGAATAATACAATAATACAAAAAGCGTTTTTTAACATGTTAACCATTGGAAAAATAGTATTGACCATTAAAATATTTTGTCTTATTTGCTTTAGATTTTTTGTTTTGTAAAATAAAAATAGATCACATTGTAAAAAAAATAGATCATGTTATAATCTTCTTTGATCACCCTCTCCCAGTCCAGAGACAACCATTTGTATGAATTGTGTGATATCCTTCTAGTCCATTTTTATACTTTCATGTACATATAGTGCTTATTAAAAATATAATATAGCATGCATTATTTTTTAAAATTTACACAAATCATATCATGCTATATCATTCTGCAAGTGCTATTTCCACTCAACATTATGTTTTGATGATGTTTACATGTTGAGATATATATATATATATGAGATAGATAGATAGATAGATATACACACACACACACACACACACACACACACACACACACACACACACAGATCTAGTTGATTCTTTTCAGTTGCCCAGGGTCACTGAATAAGTTAGTATAGGAGAAATAAAACCTGCCCATTTTATTACCCAATTGTACAAAAGGCTAAGGACTCTTAACCACAATCAGCATATAGCAGTGGCCCATGAAAAAAGTGTGCAGTTAATATTTATTAAATTGTATTACTGACTGAGAGTGTTCACCATGCCCTACACTGAGGTAGAAAAAATAAAATTAAAGTCAAAAAGTGGTGCCTACAATTGCCAAATTCACAAATGAGTCAGGAATGCAAATTTAACATCCAAAATAATTAAAAGATAGTGGAATAGATTTGAAGGTATTGACTTAAAGGACGAAGTGAATTCAGAATTGGGAAAGATCACCATGGACAGGTGTAGCCAGAGAGGACTTCTTGGAATAGGTAGTAGTTGAAACAGGCTACGAAAGGTGAGAAAAGCTTTAAACACCCCAGACGGTAGGCAAGGGCATTCTGGATGGGGAACATCATGAGGTAAGGTGTATGGGTTGGAGTAAGTATGGAGTGCATAGGACAACCCTGAATGGAGGGAGAAGAGCTATTGGGAAAAGGGCGGGGTCAACCCTGTGGAGGAATCTGAGAGCCAGACAACAGAGCTTGCATTTGTTTAGTTGCCAGTGAGGAGCACTTTGAGAATACCCATGCAGGGCTGGCTCCAGCTACTCTGACTGTAGCTCCTGGAATATTCCAGGCTCTCTCCACCCCTGCACCTTCACACACACAATTCCCTCACCCCAGAATGCCATTCCTGGCCCCTTGCTTCCCCTGCAGCTTGCGGACCACCTGTCAGGACATACCCAGGGAGCCGTCCCTGCCCCCTGCCCCCCACCCGGGATTAGGTAACCCTTCTCACATACTCCACAATATCTTGGGCTTCCTTCTACCATAGAATTTGTCACACTGGGTTATAATTTTGTTTGTTTTTCTTATTCAGTTATAAGCTCATTGGGAAGGCAGGCTTTGACATATTTGTCTTTTAGCTCCAGGGTGTAGCATAGTACCTGTTTCATAGATGCACTCAATTAGTGTTTGAATGCATTAATTAATGTGTTAATTAATTAACACATTAATTAATTAATGATTAATCAAAGTATTATTTTTTTAAATACTTGTCTATAATATTACTCATTTAGGTTAGAAAAATAATTATTTAGACTTTTAGAATATATCCCTATGAGAAAAAACAAAATGGGTAATGAGGGAACTGTAAATAATACATAAAATTAGTAATTTAAATTATAAAAGGTAAGTCAAAGTTTTATTCATTTTGCAATTGTGTAAAACTTAAAACCTTTTCAATTATGAAAAAGGAAAACCATGAACACTTTGATATAACTGACTACGACACTTCAATCATGCCATTTCCAAATGGATGTTGATAGTTAAAAAAAAAAAAGGAAAAAACCATTTGAAATGTCTCATAAAGCTCTGCTCTTAAAAATAATAATTTGCAAAAAAAAATAAAAATAATAATTTGCTCATTCATTTATTTCTTCAACAAATATGTTTTGAGTGCTGGCCCCAAGGATACTGAGACAAACAAGCCAGATGTCCCTTCTGTTATGGAGCTTATAGTCTAATGGACAAGAGATACAAAAACAAAAATAACAAGTAAATAAACAAATGAAATAATCTGAGTGTAGCAAGGGCATGAAGAAACAAGAAAGCAACCAAGAAAATCACAGGGTAGGAGGACCTCCCTTTCCGCGTGTGATCGGAAGTCTCGTCTGAGCAGAGGATGAGCACCGCTGGCCATGGGCTCTGGGGAGAAGAGCATCTCAGGCAAGGCATCACACCTGTGCCTGGAGGATAGTGACTGAGGAAGTGGGTAGCACGACAGGAAGCCACAGGGGTGGGCAGAGCCAGAGCAGCAGAGCTAGCAGACTCTACTGGGGAGACAGGATGCTTTTCTAGGAAAATGTGAAGCCATGAAAGGGTTGAAACAGCACAATCGTGTACTGAGCCCTTCCTGTGTTCCTGACATTGTGCAAAGGGAGGAAGTCAACAGCATTAATCTGAAGGCAAACTGCCTTGGTTCAAACTCTGGCTCTGCCACCAGTCAGCCATGTGATCTTGGGCACGCCCTTTAGCCTTCTGGGCCCCTTCCTAGGGTTGCATGAGGACTGAATTAGTAAAGTGCCTGAAACAAGGCCTGCCCATAGGAAGTGCTCTATACATGTTTTGATGAAACTTTTTACACATGTTAGGGTTTTCCATCAAACTTAAAATAATATCCTAAGTCCTTCCCATGACTTATAAGGCCCCCCATGATCCAGCTACTTCTCTAACCCCATTTGCAATTACTCTTTTCTTTGTCACTGGCCTCCAGCTATTTCCCAAACACGCCAGGGCTGCTCCAGTCTCAGGGTTTTCTTTGTTGTTCCCACTGCCTAAAATGCTCTTCTGCTAGACAGCTGCGTGGCTTACTCCCAGGGCTGTGTGTCTCTCCTCATCCCAGAGGCCTTCCCCAAAACCCTACCTGAAGCTGTGCCTTCCATCACTCTCTCTATCTGCTTTGTTTTGTTTCCTGTCACTTGTCAGGACCTGACACTTTCTTTTCTATTTCTACGTTGAGTTGTTTATTGTCTGTACCCTCTGTAGAGGCAGAGATCTTATTTTTTGCATTGCTATATCCTCACTGCCCAGAAAAAATATATAGATGAATGAATAAATGAATAAACAAATGCATGATCTCATTTAATACTCACAACTCCTTAAGTGTATTTTCCTTTTACAGGTGAAAAAATACAAGTCCTGTCAAGGAAAAGTGATTTTCCCAAGGCTGGCTCTGTCCACTTCTGGGGTCTTGATCACGACCACGTCCCAGGCTGTGCTTGGCCCCACCCTCACCGGCCCACTCCCCACCCCGCCCAGACAACTGGGAAGCTACACCTGAGCCCAGCCCAGGATGCTGCGACTAGCGCTTGTCATGTCCGGTGGGGAAAGGCGCTTCCGCCCCCTCGCACCCTCCCAGGATGGCTTCCACGTAGAAGCTGCGGCCCGGCATGCACGGGGCTGCCCTGCCCTCTGTCCATCGGCCGTCCGCGCCACTCCTCCCACTCCTCTGCCACATCAGCACCTGCCAAGCTGCGGCTTTCTCCCCACGCCCCGCCCTCTTTTCTCTTGCTCTTTACTGGGCGGACTCAAAGATGCAGCCCACATCGGAATGAGAGAGTTGTGAATAGATAATCTCCTTTGATGCCTTTCCCCAGCTGCCTACATTCTCCAATAAAAAGCCTACCTCATTCTGCCAGAAACCTCTTGGTGGTACCTGACCTTCTGCGGTTTGATCTTTTCTCAGCCTGTCTTTGCTATTCCCTCAAACCTGGTTTCTCTTTCAGTGCCCAGAATGCTGATTTATTTTGAAAGAGCACCATCAGCTGTGTCTTCTCTGCTCCACGAGTTAGCCAATCACTGAGTCCGGCCCAGCAGTGGAACAACTAATATTCCCCTTCTACCCACCTGGAGCCTTCCAGCAATGCCTTTCGCTGGGGTTGTGGGGGGCAGGGCATACCAGGAAGCGGAAACACAAGAGCAGAGCAGATCAATTTGTGGAAAGTCAGGTAATCCCAAGTTCCTTTTGAGGGGAAACCTCCACTCTCTTAGCAGCTCTGATGATAGGAAATATGGAAAGACAAAGTCCCAGAGCTGCTTCTTCCCTCATTTCCACGGAACTTTGAGCATACTGAGAAAAGATGAGATGGCTAAATGCTTTCTCCCCAGCTGAAGGAATGATTTGAGGCGTCAACCCCCACTCATTTCTCCAACCCTGCAACCTGTGGGCTTACCGGGCTTTTCATGGCATTGGCTTCAAATCCTGGAATTGCCTCTCCCTAATCCCTTCGGGGTCATGGCTGACTCAGCCACATAATGTTGTGCGCTATTAATTGAAGTTGTTTTCCTGCCATGCTTTCCCTTTTCCTTTTCTCATCAAAGCAGGTAGCCTGCTCTTTGATTCATTGCCTTAGGGCAGTTCCACGGCAGAGTGCAAAACAAGTCTGCTAGCTTTTCTGGTTTGTGTTTCCTTAACCCTAAACCCACCGGGGAGAAGAGGGTTTGACCGAGGAAGCAGAGGGGCTTGGAAAAGTAGAATGTGCAGGAGGGGATTTCTCGGGCTGGACGGGAGGAAGAGCATCAGGGGCCGGGCGCAGTAGAGAACGACATGGTATTTCTCCATCGTGGTGTCTTAGGACACAAAGACCCCAGAAAGAGATGTTTCCCTGCACACCAGAGGCAGGACCCTAAGCGCAGAGGATACTGCCTTCATCAAAACTGCCAGGGTCCCATTTGGTGTGGAAGCAGCAAGGCACCAGATGTCAGGAGACACTGAGACCCTAGATAATGAGAGCATGCTGGCAGTGAACACAGAAGGCTTAAAATCAGAGGACTTTTTTGCAGGCATTGTGTAAGGCCTCCCTCCACCCCAGGCTTTGGTGCAATCCCAAGAGAAGAAAGGAGCCCCAATGATAGAAATGGAATGTACCACCGATTGACCAAGACGTGGGCACTTAGAGTCTTAAATCAAGTTGGTCTTCAGAAAACAAAGTGATATTTCTTCTACAGGGAAGTTTATTGCAGTGAGATTCATTCATAGGATCAGACCATTCTCCTGGCTTTTAAAATATGCCTTCTTGCCAGATTCTATCTCCTTTCTTTTCTTTCTTTTTCTCTTTTTTTTTTTTTTTTTTTTTTTTTTTTTTGAGGCAGAGTCTCGCTTTTGTCACCTAGGCCAGAGTGCAGTGGTGTCATCACAGCTCACAGCAATTTCAAACTCTTGGGCTCAAGCGATTCTCCTGCCTCAGCTTCCTGGGTAGCTGGGACTATAGGTGCAGGCCACCACTTGCTCTTGCTCAGGCTGGTCTTAAACTCCTGAGCTCCAGCAATCCTCCTACCTCGGCCTCCCAGAGTGCTAGGATTACAGGCACGAGCCACGGCACCCAGCCCCTATCTCTTAAATCTACCTAAGACACGCCTTCTATCCAGGCACTGCCCGTAACTGGCACTGGGACCCTGCCTGGCCCTGGCCAAAGGCTCACTGCTGCTTATCTAGGGAGAAGAAGGGGCATCTTCAGAGAGACACCTTAACTCACTAATGCCTCCTGTGTTCAATAGTCAATTTTTCATTTTCTTCATGTCTAATGGACACCTAGAATCAAATGCTCCCAAAATAGAATGATTTCCCCTACTCAGTTAATGGTGTTTCTCAAGAGGAAGAGCTCACATTTACCCAAACCATTTTTCCTCCCATGCACAGAATCGCTTTCCTGCGGGTTCTGTATTAGAAATGTCCTTCAGCTCTCTCCTCTCTTTATTTCCACCACCACAGCCCTATTCAGGACTTTATTAACCCTTGCTAATATGATCTTCATTAATACACTATGGTGGGCATTTAAATGACTATGTAATAACAATGAGGTAAAGAACCATATAGCATGCATTTTATTACCCAAATTTGGAATCAATAAGCTCTAATGTTTACAATTAAAATTTATTCTATAGAAAAAGCCCTAAATTTGATATGCATCCCCATTTTACTATTTTCTAACATGCATCTGTTATCTTTGCATCTAACGGGGTTTGGGCATTGTTTTGTCTAAATGCTAACATTGCTTAAGGTAAATCAGCATGGTCAGGGAATTTGTCAAAATACCCAGCCTGTCAACCAGCCATTCAGCTTCAATTCAGCATGGGAAGTCAACCAAGGTCAATGGCTGCTATCTAATAAAGTCAAAGATCTTTCTAATTAATGCTACAACAATCACAGATTTGCAAAAGTGCTTTCTAGAGAAAAAAGTTGATGCCAGAATTAAGAAATTGTATTTGACCTGACAACTTGCCAGAAATCTATATTCCTTTTCCAAGGCTACAGAAGCCAGGAAAAGGGATTTGTTTCAGTGAATGCAAATTCATTAGATTATATTTCAGAAATGTAAAGATGGCAGGCTTTGATGATTAATGGCAGGAAACTTGGACATGATAAGTTGTGAGAACCAATAAAAAATGACACTGCCGTCAAGCAAGCATGGGACTGCTGGATGTGTTGGCAAGCCTCAAAGCCAGCATCCTCCAGCATGGAAGAGGAGACCAGCCCTGTCATGCCAGAAGAGAGAAAAGAAGAAAAGCTGATGCTTTATGAGAGCCCCAGGCCTCTTCTCTCCCAAGCGTGGATGTAACAAATGACATTTTCGATATTCATAAGGGTAAAAAGAAGGTAACTACTGCATTTGCCAAATGATTCTTTACTTTTAACTCATTTGCTATCTCCTTATTCTGTTGCAAGAAGGTAGCAAAGCAGATTTTCTTGAATTTTACATAGAATCCCGCTATACACATTTGGAATCAACTTTCTATTGATTCTTCAAAGCTTTAATAGTTTGAGCTTATCAGTATATCCTTTTCCCTTGGTTTGTGCTCATGCCATCACCATCCTGGTAGAGCAGATGCTTTATCCAGTGATTTATTTTTGTGTAACTCTGGTGCAGCAAATGATTCATGGGCTTCACTTAGGATATTCTGCTGAGGTCCCAGCCATTCTCCTCCATGGGACCTCCACGTTGGGGATCCAGCATCCTATGCCAGCCAGTGCATTCCGACCCTTTCCACCCCAGCACCTCCATCACCATCCACGCAATTAACCCCCAGGCTTTGCAGTCAGCATTCGAGAGTAGTCTTCCTTGATTTTATTTCACTCTGTGCTACCTGAAGCAGAACTCATTATCTTAAAGTTTCATCATCTAAAACTTAGATATATGTTGGTTGTCCATTTGTTTATCTAGACTAAGTATTTTAGGCAACAGGGCATCTGCTGAGTAAATGCTTTCATGCAGAGAAGTTCTTCTGCAGCTCATTTGTTCCATTCCCTTAACAAAAGTGGTCCTTTGAAGATGAAAAAACCCAGTTTGGAGAATTAAAAGATGGAGACACTGGGTGTGCTAAGGATTGGACATTTTAATATGGCTTGAGAGAGAAATCATGGCTCTTATTCCCTCTCCTTCTGTCACCTTCTTTCTTTCTTCATGCTTCCTTTCCTAATTTATAACTCTTCAACTCAAACACCTTCTAATACTTTGTCAGAGTGTCTTAAGCTGCTAAGACCAGGAGAATAATGACCAGGGTCAGAAGCTTGAAAGAGTTTAAGAAAAGTACACATAAATCAAGCCAAACATTTTTGATAAAATGCATATAGATTGATTGATAGGCAAATGATAGCTAGATATAGATTCATTTGCAAAGGCAAAACTGCAAGGATATAAATTAAAATGGTAGCAATGTTTATCACTAAGAAGTGATTTTTATTATCTTACACTTTTTTGTATTTTTCAGATGTTCTACAGCAAGAAACTAATTTACAATAAAAAAAAATGTTTTGCAGTAAAATAAAACTGGATTGAGCTAAAAAAAACCTTGAAAAGCAAGAGGCTGCATAAGATTCCAGCCATCACTTCCTATGTAATTACTCAAGAAAGAATGTGAAACCTGCCAATCTTAGGCTCAAGTCTAGGCCCAGAAATGGACAGTATCACTTCTGCTGTATTCTGTTGGACAAAGCAGTTGCAAGCTGGTCCAGGTTCAAGTGGATGGAAGCATAGACTCTGCTTCTCATTGGGGTAATGGAGGAATGATGTGCATAGAAGCAGAAAAGGAATTGAAAGTAGTCATTTTTTAAGACAAACCACCACATACACCCAAAGGAACCTGATAGGAAAGGGAAGATGGCAAATGTCTCACAGAGTGTTGGCTTCTCTGATTCTTCAGAGGAACTCTGGAGAGACAGTCATACCTCAGAGTTGTCTCAACTTAAGGGAATGGAGCTAGGCCGTCATGTTCTCACACCAAAAAGTATATTGATCAACAGGGTGAATTCAACTAAAAAATAGGCAAAGGATCTGTAGACATTTCTCCAAGGAGGATATACAAATGGCCATTAAGCAAATGAAAAAAATGTTCAAAATCATTAGTCATTAGGGAAACAAACTGAATCCACCAGATACCACTTCACACCCACTAGGATGGCTAGAATCAAAAAATCAGATAATAATTATTGTTGGTGAGGATGTGGAGAAATCAAAATGGTCACACACTAATGGTGGCAATGTAAAATGATGCCACCACTTTTGAACACAGTCTGGAAGTTCCTCAAATAATTAAAATAGAGTTACCGGGAGAGGGAAATGGCAGATTAGTGGTGGCCTCCTGGCTCTCTGCTCCTAGAGTAGGAGGTGAAGAACGTGGACAGCTACACATGAGTGGATCTCTCTCCCAGCATCATGAATCTGCAGAGAAGCAGCATGGGAAAAGCAGCACTGGAGAAAAAAAAGGTAAATTGGAGAATCAATCACGAAGCCTGGAGAGTGTGAGATATACAATAGGGAATAGAGCATGGGATGGCCACGCCCGTTGGCTGGCCAGGGAAGTGTGATCTGACCCATAGGAGGACAATACTTCCTCCACCGACCTCCACATCCATTCAGGCAGGGAAACGCCTGAAGTCAGTGCGAAGCTGTGGCACAGGATGACAGGCTGTGTGGAGGAGACAATAGTGGGAAACATTTTGAACTCTCCAGTGCTTCTGTGCTAGGTCTGCACTGCACAGGGGAGGGACTGGTCTGAGTGGACACTTCCCAGGTCCGCAGGAGGGAGTTTGGAAACAGGCACCTCACCTCTGGCAGTCACTGGGACCAGAACAAAGGAGGTGAATGCCAAAAGGGAGGCTCTGACCCTGGAAACTGCAGAAGATTCAGCTGGCCCAGGGTGGGACAGGGAGTGCAGGACCCCCTACTGGATTGATGTGAGACAGTGGGTAACAGTGGGGACAGCCGGCAGCTCATTGAGACAGCCTGTTAAACCCAGCACCCACTGCCCCCCAAGCAGTCGCCTCCAGTGCTGGCTCTCTGTGGGTGGGCAGCCACCATTTTGGGGGTCCAAAGCCTAGAAACACTGTGGCGCCTTCCGGATCTGGGCACCACCCCTTCTCTAGCCCAGCAGGGAAAGCCCAGGAAACGGTCTCAGGCAACACCACTGCCCCTGCCCGACAGAGCAGGCCCTGCCCTTGGAGGAGGGGAGAAATGAGAAAAGATGTTTTCTGGGCTGGGACATGCAGCAGTTTCAGGCAATGCCCCTGCTCCAGCCTGGCAGGGCAGACTATGCCCTTGGAGGCAGGGAGAAAGGAGAAAAATCGCTTTCTCTGTGCTACTGGCATGAATCTGTGAGACCTTAGAACTAAGCAAAAGGAAGCAGACTATTGATTTGGTCCAGCGGGTAGGTTTTGATCATCTCATAAGAACATAACACTAGGGCTTGCCCTTGGTGCCCAGGCCACTGCCAGCTTTGGGGCTTGTGGTCTGGGAAGGAAAATCCTGGCCAGAGTCCTTAGCAATTGCACCAATTGACACCCCCACCTGGAGCTGCCTCACAAGTGTGGCAAAAGAACCCTGAATAATATATTAACAGCTCTCCCCTAGCAGCAGATCAAGCAGTCACGGAAGTATATGCTCTCAGGCTCACAGGTACCTGTTGCCCTTACCCTATCTAAAGTGGAAACAGGACTCAAGTAACCCTTGGGAGTGACAGGACATTTCCCAAAGACTGGGAGACTTGTGTGCTCCATTTGGGGGTTTAGAGCCCAACACAAAGGCATTGGAATACCTTGATAATCGACTCCTCCATGCAAACTACAAGTAACAAAAGGGAGGGTAACCCCATAGCTCAACACAGTCCCTTCCATCTCAAACTAGTGGAGGGCAACAGAGTCACACACACAAGAGTGATTCACCACCTGGGAACTTAAGCAAGGGTTCCAAACTCGCTAATCTCCTTTGGCAAGAGGTGAAGACAACAGGTCAGAGATAACCCAACAGGCTAAAACACCTCTAAGGCAATACAGGACCAGAACGCATTTCCCCAGCACTGTCAAGGAACATCCCTTTGGGGACTTGGAGATAAGACCATAAACCAGCCCGAGCACCCCCAGTTCTCCACAAAGTAGCCTGACAAGAAAGAATCAGTGAAAGAACACAGGAAATATGAAAGATCAGAGAGAAAAGTCACCCCCAAAAGAAAACATTGAATCTCCATCAATAGATACCAATTTACATGATACGATTAAACTGACAGAGGAAGAATTCTGAATATGGACTGTAAGAAAACTCAGTGGAATTGAAGAGAAAATAGAAACCCAACATAAAGAAGCCACAAGAACAATACAGGAAATGAATGAAAAATTCTCTAAAGAAATCAAAATACTACAGAAAAACCAAACAGAAATCTTGGAAGTGAAGGAGGCATTCAAGGAACTTCAAAATAAAGTGGAAACCTCAAGAACAGAATGGATCATGCAGAGGAAAGAATTTCAGGGCTTGGAGATAATGTCTATGTGCTAAATAAATCAGATGAAGAAAAAGAACACAGAAACAAGAGAGGAGACCAAAACATACAAGAAATGTGGGATTATGTAAAGAAGCCAAATATAAGAATCATAGGCATCCCAGAGAGAGAGAGAGAGAGAGAGAGAGAGAGAAGAAGAAGAAGAAGAAAATACACAAGGGCTGGAAAACTTATTTCATGGAATACTGGAAGAAAATACGCCTGGCCTGGCCAGAAATCTAGATATCAGGATACAAGAAGCACACAGAACTCCTGGGAGACTCAATGTGAAAAGGCAATCACCATGTCATGTAGTTATTAGGCCGACCAAAGTAAACATGAAAGAAGCATTCCTTCAAGCAGTGAGGCAAAAACACCAGATAACCTACAAAGGAAAACCTGTCAGACTAACTGCAAACTTCTCAATTGAAACTTTACAAGCCAGAAGGGACTGGGTGCCTATCCTTAATCTTCTAAAACAGAATAATGGTCAACCTAGAATTCTCTACCCAGCAAAACTAAGCTTCATCTGTGAGGGAGAAATAAAGGCCTTCTCAGACAAGCAATCACTGATGGAATTTGTGAAGACCAGACCAGCCCTACAGGAAGTACTCAGACGTGCATTACACACTGGACAGTGCAATAGACACTCTCCAAAGTAAGATCACTCAAGAGTTAAAGTCTAGAACCTGGATTCCATGATGGCTCAAGGAGCAAAACAAAACAATAGGAATTTATGCAACAATATGAATGGAAATCTACCCCAAATATCAATCCTCTCAATAAATGTGAATGGCTTGAATTGTCCTCTGAAAAGACATAGACTGGCAGACTGGATAAAAATCCACAAGCCTAGTATCTGCTGTCTACAGGAAACGCATCTAACCCACAAAGATGCTTTCAGGCTCAAGGTTGCAGGATGGAAAACAATCCTCCAGGCAAATGGAAGGCAAAAGAAAGCAGAGGTAGCTATACTTATTTCAGATAACATAAGCTTTAAAATAGCAAAAGTAAGAAAGGACAAAAACAGCCACTATATAATGATGAAAGGGAAGATCCAACAAGAAGACGTAACAATTCTTAATGTTTATGCACCCAACTCAGGAGCACCCAGATACATAAAGCAAACTCTTTCTGATCTAAATAGCAGGATAAACAATAACGCCATAGTAGCCAGGGATTTCAAGATCCCACTGAATGAACTGAACAGATCTTCCAAACAGAAAATAAGCAAAAAAATAATGGACTTAAACAGAGCTCTAGAACAAAAGGGTCTGACAGACCTCTACAGAACATTCCACCCAAATAAAGCCTAATATACATTCTCCTAATTGACTCATGTAACTTTTTCCAAAATTGATCACATACTAGGCCACAAATCAGACCTCAACAAATTATATCATGTATCTTCTCAGATCATAGTGGAATAAAATTAGAGTTCAATTGCAAAAGAAATACTCACCACTTCACAAAGTCATAGAAATTAAACAATCTATTGTTGAATAAACTATCGGGTCAAGGAGGAAATCAGAGAGAAAAGATTCTTTGAACTAAATGATAATGGGGACACAAGTTATCAAAATCTGTGGGATACAGCAACAGCATTCCTGAGAGGAAAACTAATAGCATTAAATGCTCACATCCAAAAAATAGAAAGCTCAAAAATCAACAAACTAATAAACAGTCTCAAGGAACTGGAAAAGGAAGAGCAAATCAATTCCAAATCTAGCAGAAGAAAAGAAATAACTAAGAGCAGAGCAGAACTAAATGAAGTTGAGAACAAAAGAACTATACAGAAGATCAACAAAACCAAAAGCTGGTTTTTTGAAAAAATAAACAAAATTGACAGCCATCTTGCTAGATTGACAAGAAGTCGAAGGGAAAAGACTCTAATAAACTAAATTAGAAACGAAAAAGTAGAGGTCACAACAGACACCACGGAAATACAAAACATTATCTTTGAATACTATGAAAACCTATATGCCCCAAAACTACATAATGTGGAGGAAATGGACAGATTCCTGGAAACATACAACCTCCCTAAGTTCACTGAGGAGGAAACAGAATTCCTGAACAGACCAATATCAAGCACAGAAATTGGAGCAGCAATTAAAAACCTTCCAAAAAGGAAAAGTCCCAGACCAAATGGCTTCACTTCTGAGTTTTACCAAACACAAAGAAGAACTCATACCTATACTACAGAAATTATTCCACAACATTGAGAAAGATGGTATCCTCCCTAACTCATTCTATGAAGCCAATATGACCTCGATACCAAAGCCAGGAATGGACACAATGAAAAAAGAAAACTACAAACCGATATCCCTAATGAATATACATGCAAAAATCCTCAACAAAATTTTAGCAAATCAAATCCAACAGCACATCAATAAAGTAATACACCATGACCAGGTGGGCTTTATACCAGAGATGCAAGGCTGGTGCAACATATGCAAATCTATAAATGCAATTCACCTCCTAAATAAAAGCAAGAACGAAGACCATATGATTCTCTCAATAGATGCAGAAAAAGCATTTGACAAAGTCCAGCACACCTTTATGATAAAAACACTTAACAAAATAGGCATAGATGGGACATACCTTAAAATTATCAAGGCTGTATATGATAAACTCACAGCCAATATCATACTGAATGGGGAAAAATTGAAACCATTCCCACTTAGAACTGGAGCAGACAAGGTTGCCCACTATTTCCACTTCTGTTAAACGTAGAGCTGGAAGTCCTTGCTAGAGCAATTAGACAAGAGAGGAGAATTAAACATTTCCAAATGAGGGCAGAGGAGATCAAACTCTGACTCTTTGTTGATGATATGATATTATATCTAGAAAATCCCAAGGATTCAACCAAGAGACTCCTGCAATTGATAAATGAATTCAGTAAAGTCCCAGGATACAAAATCAATACACACAAATCAGAGGCATTCATATACACCAATAAAAGTCAAGCTGAAAATCAAATAAAAAATGCAGTACCTTTTACAATAGTCTCAAAGAAAATTAACTATCTAGAGAATGTATTTAATGAAAGAGGTGAAAGACATATACAGGGAGTACTATGAAACACTAAGAAAAGAAACTGTAGAAGATATAAACAGATAGAAAAATCTACCTTGCTCATGGATTGGCAGAATCAACATTGTTAAAATGTCCATACTACCCAAAGTGATGTACAGAATTAATGCAATCCCTATCAAAGTATCATCGTCATTCTTTTCAGATCTAGAAAAAATAATTCTACACTTTCTATGGAACCAAAGAAGATCTCGTATAGCCAAAGCAATCTTAAGCAAAAAGAACAAACTGGGGGGTATCAGTCTACCAGACTTCAAGATGTACTACCAGGCTATAGTAACTAAAACAGCATGGTACTAGCACAAGAACAGAGATACAGACCTTTGGAACAGGACTGAAAGTCCAGGAATGAAACCATCTGCATATTGTCATCTAATCTTTGACACAGCAGACAAAAATATACACTGGGGAAAAGAATCTCTTTTCAATAAATGGTGCTGGGAAAACTGGATAACTACATGCACAAGACTGAAAGTGGATTCCCCACCTCTCACCTCTTATAAAAATCAATTAAAGATGGATAACAGCCTTAAACCTAAGGCGTGAAACCTTAAGAATACTAGAATAAAATGTAGGAAAGACTCTTTCAGACATAGGCCTAGGTAAAGAATTTGTGAAGAAGACACCTGAAGCAATCACAGCAGCAAAAAAAATAAATAAATGGGACCTGATCAAATTAAAAAGCTTTTGCACCGCCAAGGAAACTATCATTACAGTGAATAGACATCCTACAAAATGGAAGGAGATATTTGCTCTCTACACATCTGATAAAGGGCTGATAACAAGAATCTATCTGGAACTCAAAAAAAATCAACAAGAAAAAATCAAACAACCCCATCAATAAATGGGCAAAGGACATGAACAGAAACTTTTCAAAAGAAGATAGAATAATGGCCAGAAAACATATAAAAAAATGCTCAACATCTCTAATCATTGGAGAAATGCAAATCAAAACCACAGTGAGATATCACCTAACCCCAGTGAGATTGGCCTTTATCAAAAAATCCCAAAACAACAAATGCTGGTGATGATGTGGAGAGATAAGAACACTCTTACACTGCTGGTGGGACTGCAAATTAGTGTAACCTCTGTGGAAAAGAATTTGGAGATACCTCAAAGAGCTAAAAATAGAAATACCATTCGATCCAGCAATAGCACTATTAGGCATCTACCCAAAGGAACAAAAGTCATTCTATAATAGAGACATCTGTATTTGAGTGTTTATGACAGCACAATTCACTATTGCAAAGATATGGCAACAACCCAAGTGCCTGTCAATCCATGAGTGGATTAATAAAATATGATATATGTGTACAATGGAATACTACTCAATTACAAAAAACGATGGTGATCTCGCACCTCTTATATTTTCCTGGATAGAGCTTGAGCCCATCCTCCGAAGTGAGGTATCACAAGAATGGAAGAATAAACACCACATGTACTCGCTACCAAATTGGCACTAACTGATCAACACTAAGGTGCTCACACGGTAGTAATATTCTTTGGGGGTTGGATGGTTGGAGGTGGGTAAACTCACAACTAATGAAAATGGTGAGCATTGTAGTGGGGAAAGGGTACACCCGAAATCATGACTTGGGTGAGGCAAAATCATAAATGTAATCAAAATGTACCCCCATAATATCCTGAAATAAAAAAATAAGTAAATAAAATAAAATAAAATAGAGTTACCTTATGACCCAGCCAATTCCATTCTTAGGTATATACCCAAGAGAAATGAAAATATATATCCACATAAAAATGTGTACATGAATGTTTATAGTAACATTATTCAAAAGGTGGAAACAACTCAAATGTCCATCAACTGGTGAATGAATAAAGAAAATGTGCTATATCCATACAATGAAATATTATTAGGCCACAAAAAGGAAGAAAGCACTGGTACATGCCACAACATGGCTGAACCTTGAAAATATTATGCTAAGTAAAAGAAGTCAGTCACGAGATACCACATACCGTATGATCCAATTCATATAAACTGTTCAGAATACGAAAATCTATAGAGACAGAAAGTAGATTAGTGGTTGCTTAGGAAGGAAACCTTACTTTTAAAATTGACTGCCGTGATGGCTGCACATACCTGTAAATATACTAAAAACCAATGAATTATCATTTAAATGGGTGAAGTGTATGGTATGTGAATTATACCTTGATAAAATTACTTTTTTTAACTGGTCAAAATTGTAAAAATACAAACCAACAAACAAAAAAATAGAGGGTGGGGATAAAAATTTCTGGACACTTCCGGTTCTCTGCAGTTGGGGCCAGGTAGCGGGGTAATCCCAGTGCAGTCCTCTGAAGAAGTACAATTGCTGGCCCTTGAGAAAGCAGAGAAGGTGGGGTAGAGAGAGAAAAAGGTTCACAGAAATGGTAAAAAGAATCTCAGAGTAGGTAAATTGGGTCAGCTTGAGGCCTGTGAGCATTCCTTACCCAGTCATTGTGACCAAGAACATAAAATGCCTGATTGTCCAGGGCTGGGTCCTATGCCCACCCCAAGACTAGACTAAGAATCGGGAAGAGTGAGCTTCCAGGGGGAAAGTGGGGTGCCAGGGCCAGAAAGCAGGGGGAACCTGGCCAGCCACCAATAAAGTGTGTCCACTCTAAGAACACAGGTTTTATGGTTCAATCTAAGGAAATACTTTCTGAAAGCAAAATGGAAACAGCAGCCTCAAAAGTGGCTGAGCTCCCAGTACAAGAGGCACTCATGCAGAGCAGAGCCGCGGCTGCCTGGAGAGTTAAATAACGAGGCCATTGTGGCAGCAGCTCTACAATGACCCCCGTGACTCCCTCCACCCAGCACTCACACCCGGCGGAATCTCTTCTCCTAGACTACACGCTGCGGTTAGTGACACACTTCGAGTGCATAAGACGCAGCAGAGGCCACGAGAAGTCTCTTTAAGATTAGGTGGCTTCCATCTTGGGCACCCTCGCCCAGTCCCACCTCTTGCTTGCTTGCACACCGACTCTGAGGGATGTGAGCCACCATATTGGAAACCTTCCAACAGCCTCTTACGAGGCTGAGCTTAGGAGCAGGTCCTCCCCAAGTTGACCCTTGAGACAACAGCAGCCTCGCTAACACCTTAACTGCAGCCTTGTGAAAGACCCTATGCCAGAGGCGGCCAAGTAAGCCAGATCCAATTTCCTGACCTACAGACCATGAGAAAATGAATATCTTTGGTTTTTAGCTGCCAAGTTTTGGAAGTAATTTGTTATGCAGAAGTAGGTAACTAACACATCCTTTGGAGACCCTTCTTATCTTACTATTACGTTAGTTTGAAAATTTATTTTATCAAAAGGATTATTATCATGGTGTGAGTCTGTATGTGCCTTCGTGTGTGAACATGAGTGGGTATTTGTTAGCACTTAGGTGGATTTTGCAGGGAGGCCAGGAAGGCATACATAGATAGGGAAAAGGACAGTAATTTCAAAGACTCCAGTCCACTCTGACGTTGATGTGTCCCTGCTTTCACTAGCAACACATCAGTTCTTGCAGACTGAACTTGCCATGTCTTTCAGAAAGAAAAGTGTCACTGTGACAATGGCCGCCAAGACGAGAGCTTTCCCTCTTAACCAGGTTTTGTGCCCCCTGAGAAGTTGCAGCCAGCCCCTGAATTTAGGAAGGCCAAATCAGCCCTCAAAGAATCATTTAAAGTATAATCCATATCATTTGAACTTTTTTTCTGATTAGTATGTGAATGTGAGGAGCTTCTCAAGTACCATTTATCCCACTCATTCTATTCTTTGCTTCGCAAGAATGAGTTAGCCTCCTTTTCTGTCCAGAAATCTATGACTGCCCAGTCTAAAGCCATAAATTATGCAGGAAGCTCTTCTGTGCAGAGATCAAACCTGGATCGCTACGTGGCTTTTATTCGTGCCAAGCAGACACGGTCTGCCTTGTCCTGGAGAGAGGGAGCCCCACGCAGCGGGAGCTACAGAAACACTGTTTACATGATCAGAAGCCCAGTTTTGCTCCTGTTTTCCTGCTGCCCCCAACAATTAGCCTCTCTCAGAAAGCCAGCTTGCCCTTAGTCCTAATGGCACAGTACAACAAAACAACAACAGCCGGCATCTTACAACAGCAAGTGAAGACCTGTCTGGAATTCTTCACTGATGATTTCCAAGTGACTCTTCCACAGGGCAGAAGTTGTCACCTTTGTCACCCAGAGAGACTGACCGTGCTGTGGTTAGAGGTTGTACATGAATCAGGGACACAAGGGTCTGAGGGGTTTTCAGACATGCACTCAGATAAGCAAATGGCGGGTGCATAGCACAGATTTCTGCTCCAGCCTGAGTGAGGGTGAGCATCGGGCATCAGTAGATCATCCAGTTCAGGGACAGCCTGGGACAAAGGGCTGGAGGAGGACCATTTGGGTAATAACTTTTGTCCTGAGCTCTTCCAGCTCCACCAGGACCCAGCGGAGCTGCCGAGGCAGAGATTTTTCTACTGCAGTCTGCAGTCAAGCTACATGCAGGAGCCCAGTAATGTGGGCGAAACATAGGCCTGGAGACAGGAGACCTGGATTCCAATCCTGGAGCTGCCTTTGATCAGTTTGTCTTGGTCAAGACTCTTTTTTTATTATAATTAAGCAAAACTCACTCAAATCAGCTTAAGCCAAATAGAATCTGAGGTATACATCTCACAGAGAACCCAAGGGAAACAAATAGGGTTGAACCCCAGAAGAAATGAACTAGGACCAAGAAGGCCACCAAGAATCAAGACAGCTGGTCTCCCTCACCCTCCTTCTCTGTGTGGATCTGTCATTCTGATCTCTCTGCTTCTGCACGCCCACCAGAAGTCGGCCCCCAAGTATAAATGGCCTCAGCTCAAAACACTAGCTGAACTGACAAGTGTTGCTGAGTCTCACTCCCAGATTCCCAGGTGAGAGACTATGACTAGACAGACTGGGTCAGGGGCTTGGTCCTGATCCAACCAGCTGTGTCCTGGAATAGGGCTTGGGGGTGGCGAGTCAGGATCACACAGTGGAAATGTAGCTGGTGTGAATTAAGGAAGGTGACTTGAGGGTGGGCACCAGAAGGAGACTCTTGGGCTGGGCACACTGTCAACATGTGTCTACCCTAGTCCTCAGCATGCTTGGATTGCAATTCTATGAGGGGTTTGAACCTCTGGTCCCTCAAGTCCTCCCCTGCTTTCACACTGAGTTTTGAGCTCTGTTCAACAAAGACATCAGCCTGGCAGTGGAAGAACAGTTCCCAACTTGTTCTCAAGAAGAGCAGACAGTCCCCTCACCAATGTAATAAGCCCTCTAGTCACAAAAGAGAGGTGAAAATGAACTGTAGGACAAGTCTGAAAAAATTAGGCAGATGGATGTACAAAACCAATCCAGTCAACCATTCTCTTACCCACTGTGCCCTCTGGTCCCCGAAGTCCCCAGCACCTAAGGGTAAAGATAGCTGGGATCTGAGGACAGTGTTCTAATTAACCTGTTAAGGCCCAGAGGGGACCACTGACAGCATTATCACTGCACACAATGGATCAGAGGTTCCAAATGCCTCATAAGATTATTGGATCCCTTAAGGCCTAGGAAGATTGTGCCACCCGGAGTAGCCAGCTTGCTACTCTCCTGGCCAGCAAAGGGAGCAGTGGGAGGAGGAGGCTCCACACGCAGCAGAAGAGGTCTGTCCTCAGGTTGTTTGTGCCGGCGGTGGAGACACAGCTCCAGCTTATAGGAAGATGCAGGCTCTGCCTTATATAAACAGGCTCATTTGGGGATTTCTTACTCCAGTACATTCTTGTTGGTTTACTTTCCATTTTAGTCTACAAGTCTTCTCTTTCTCACTCTCCTGTCTTCCTGCAAATGGCTGAGAAATTACATGACCCATAGACACCATCCTTGGGCTGGGGGTTTCTGTCAGTCTCTTATGAATCAAGTACATTTAGCTGCCGTCTTGCTATTTTTCTAAATTACTGTCTTCAGCAAATGCTTAGATAAAACAGTCTTTTTATTATTCTGATAGAATTCAGCAAACAGTGTCTATGGGACTTCTGTTTTTGTGAAGTGCTCTGTTGCCAGGATACCCAGGGTGAAGATGTCAAAAGAAGACACGTTGAAAGGACAAGCTATAGTGAATATCCCTGAATCAGCTCCTTGCATACTAATCATTTCTGCTTTACCCTACGCTGTTTCTGTTTGCTATAGGAAAGATACTAGAGTCCATAATTTCTAAATAATAAACCATCCAGAGAACAGAAAAATGTTATAATAAGGAGGGCAATCCATGTTTAACACCTTTCCTTTATTTTTTATTCTTTTAAAATGTGGCACTAAGACCATTAGAGGCGAATTCTGGTTTTTCATTAATACATGTAGGGAGATGAAAGAGAAATAGATTTCTACACTGATGACTTCAAGAAGAATGTAAAATACAATGAAGAGGAAGAGGAAAGGGTGAGAGGAATGAAAGGTACCTCTAACAATAACAGAAAGACTCTAAAGCCACCTATTTATTTAAAAAGCATATATTAGGCATTTTAACAATTATTTATTAAGCACCTACTAGGTATATAGTATGATACTAGACTTAAACTTAAGTGTACTAAACTTAAACTTCATTGCACTTGAAATGGAATGGATGTTAAGTCCTATATCCAAATAAATTTTTAAAAATAGAAAACAAGAAAAGGCCATTCTGCAAGTTCAAAATAAGAAGACTTAAAATTGTCTTGATGGTTACTTGCAGGGCTATAGTAGACAAGTTTATTATAGCAAATAGTATGCTGTGTCAGGGTGGGGAAACAATTAACTGAACTTTGGACTGTCTCAATACTATTACCCTGACCACATAAATATATCACACTATTAGAATGTGGGCTAGCCATATGAGATAACATACGAAGTATCGTGGTCATGTAGGCACAATATTTCAAGAAAAATGTTGGCTAACTATATACATCCCAGATGAGACCAACGAACTTGGTGAAGATGTGGAAGAGGGCTGACCAGAGGGAATGTTCTAGAAACTACCCTGTCAGAATAACTATTGAAGAAAATGAGGATGAGAGCAGTTTAAGCCAGGAAGAGAGAAGGTTAAAATGTTGATGAAAACACTATTGAGGTTGTAGAAAGCACCAAATCAAGTCTAAATATATCCATCTTGACCAAAAGTTGTCTGAGTTCAAAACAAGTATTGTTCTCTCATCATTTAACTGAGTGGAAACTGAATGGTACATTTCCCCCCACCCCACCCCCCCAAAAAATGTGTTGGCCATGAATGGCTAAGTCACAGCACAGGGCATGGAGGTCTGACAGTCTCCTTGTTCTTAGATGTGGCACTGTGGTCCATGTCCTGGTCTTGGTTCTGATGGGATCTTCACTCTTGGCCAGGTGCTTTGTTTCTCCACCAGAGAAGGAGAAAGGCAAACCAGAGGCCTATCTAGCCTCCCCTGCAGGGAAGAGGTTTCTCTCTGCCGGTGACAAGTGGTAAGAGAGCTCTGGAGAGGTGGGAGCTGTCATGTTGAACCTGGGCTTCCACCTCAAAGAGACACAAAGCAACCATAGATTCTGAGCCCCCACCTGGGGAAATTCATTCCAAACTTTCTGTCCAGTTTTTAGAATGCACATCTAAGAAGCTAATAGAATATAAAAGTTATTTTTTAAAGACAAAAACATTGTTTTCACAATTTGTATCAAAATATGCTGCAAATTCCAGAAATGTAGACCACCTGAAACTACTTAAGCTATTTCTAAAGGAAGAAATAAGCTTCCCTTCCTCCCTTCCTGCTGCCAGCCTGGTTTTTAAAATAATTTGAGTACAATGATGATCAAGAAAAGGAACCATCAAGACTCCCAGAAAAACATCCAGCCATGAGACAACACAAGTGTAATAGTCAATCTATACCATCAGTGTGAGTAGAAATCAGAATTTTTATATTGAAAAATTCAACTTACCCTATATGCTAACTTGACCGTAAAATAATATTTTACAGAATGATATAAGGATAAGTTGCAATGATTATAGTTTACAGTACTACTACATATTACTAAAGTGAGATGAAAAGAAATATTAAGTTAGTTGTGAACTGATAGCAGTATTTTAAAATAGCTCTTCAGTTTTTCAATATGAATAAAGAACTTTAAAAGGTTCATATCTTCGACCCTATAATTTCCCTTCCTTTATTTTCACATTAAAGAAATAATCTCAAATGCAGACAAGGATTCATACACCAAGATTAATATTTCAAAAATTTTAAAAAACCTAACATTTTGGGAATAACTGCAACTTTTAGAAAATTTGTCCTATGAAATATCAACATGGTAAAATTTTAACGTAATTTGAGAGAAAAGAGAAAATCAAAATTATAGAAATATGACAAAATATTAGATAAAACATGTTCAAACCTTAACAGTGGTTACATTTGAATAGTAGAAATACAGGTAATATTTCCTATAAGTAAACATGCACTGCATTGATAAGGAGGACCAATAAGTAAAAATACGTTCAAGGCTGTAACATCTCACGTATCAACATATCCCTATTCCAGGTGACATAGTAAATGGGTCACAGAAAGAGGAGAAAATAGAATCTGTTTATGTTTGGACATTTACATCTTGCAGATACATCCCACATGTAACTTCACTGTAACTCATGTTTAACCAGCTGCAACCAATTGCCTGAGGATAGTTTGTCTGGATCAACTTTTCTTTTAGTCTCTCCAGCATGACAATTGGCAGGTTTTTTTCTAGCTAATTTGCTTCTGTTTTTGGAGACTCGAGTCCCAGAGCACTCACAGCTTTCGCACAGAAATGCCATGTTTTCAGAGGAAGCTAAGACCGCTTCAAAAGAACATGAGAGAGGGGCTGGAGACTAGGAAGGTGTCAAAAGCCTCAAGACATGAAACGCATTGAGAAACCTCAAACACACCCTGGAGGATCCGTGCGCAATTACTACATAGCCCTGAGTGGAAATAATTTCCATGCTATGTTTAAAATCAGCAATCCTGTGTCTTGCCCCAGAATTACTTCTAATTCACTTCCTCCTTTGCCCTTAAGCTCTCTTCTTTCACTTAATTCTCTGCCCCATTTCTATCAGAAAAATTCATTTACAATAAAGCGAGGTACAGTCTCTCGCTCTCCCCTCCCCTCAGGTGAAAAGACTTTCTATGTAAACAAAGGCAGTGACTCCCTGTTGGGCTCCATGCACACTTCTGGGTGTTTTCATGCATATATTGACCCAGTTAGCTCTCACAGAATCTGCATGTGGTATTATTTTTTCTAGTCTGTGGATGAGCAAACCGAGGCTCAAAGAGATTTTAAATTACTTGTCCCATCACCCACGGCAGATCCAGGATTTAGATTTTTAGCTCTAAATCCCAATTTTCTGTTATACTATAGTGGATGCCCACTGAAGACACCTGTTTTGAGTTCCCCAGAAATAGGATAACTTCATAATTTACCATCCATACTAGGACAAGTTTTAGAGGGAAAAAGGCAACATTCACAATTAAGCTGGGAGAGCAGGCATAAATTTGGACTGGCCAGAAAACACTGGGACTAGTTATTCTAACTAAAGTGGAAAAGGTACAAAATACAGCCAAGGGCTTTCTACAGTCAACCACATACTCAACCATGTGCATGAGATTGTCTCAACCTGACAAAGAAAAAACTATCAGTTAAATGGAAGTCACTGAGTCACTTTTGTGTCCCTGAAAATCATCCTTAAAAGAACATGGGTAGGGATAATTAAACCATTGCAACCACTCAAAATAATTATGCTTGAAAGGAAGCTACACTGTTGAGCTATCCTTAAAGAAAGAAATTTTGAAACTGACTTTTAATGATGTTCAAAAAAAGGAGTAGGCTTCCACCAAGTATGGAGGCCCGTGTCTCATAAAGGTATTTCTTGGTTAAGATTTAAGTGCTAACAAACTTATTCTTCTGTATCAAGAGCATGTGACCAGAGGCAATGTTTATATTCACTCCCTTCCCTTCTCCGACACCCCCTTGCTAAAAGCATTGTGGGCTCAAGCAAAAAACAACTCAAAACTGCTTCTGGCTCTGTTGGCTGGGGCTTAAGGGGCCCAAGCCAATGGTTGAACTTCAAAGGAAAATTTGCAACTCTCTTCTTTTACCTGGACATTCTCATCAGCACTTCAGAGGACCTGGAATCAGCTAGGATTTTAAGTGAAGCCAAAACAATATCCACAAACATAAAGGACAAAGTGTCCCTCCAGACTGTCCCACCTGGGCTAGCATGGAAGCAGCATCAGTCAGCTTTGAAGTGAGTGGACGTCTCTTCAAGAAAACCCTTCAAGGCCCGATCTTCGAAGGGATACAGGATACATCAACTACACCCAGCCACAGCCTCTGAGCAAGTGGGCTTTGCTCTCTGGTAAAAGAGCCAAAAATGAGGTTCCAGGTTGAAATAATCTCAGATGACACTGCTTTGGAGGCAAGTGAACTGCTGCCCATCAGGTAGAAAAAGCTGGATCTGTGACAAAGGACAGCATAGGAGATAAAGAAGAGAAAGATAAGGCATCCAAAGTGCCCAAGAGAAGATGGGCATTTCAGAGGACCATATTTATCACAGTTTAAAATTACCAAAAGAGACCAACAGACATCTTAAAGGGTTTTTGCAAAATCAAAACCAATAATACATATTAAAGCTAGAATCTCTAGTAGGATCTCTTGGGCTTAGGATCATATTTAAATCTATGTGTATTCTAGTTCCTCCAGAGTAGCCGTAGGCAGCCGCTTTCCCCTGGATAGCTAGTCCCACCCAGTTCACTGGGCACTGATGGGTTTGTTCGTGTGTGCTCACTCCCCACACCCATAATAGTGCACCTGAGGGAGGCAGCAGCGCACAGAGTCAAAGGCCTGGAGTCTGGACTCAGAGTATATGATCTCAAGGCTCAATTTCACTACTTGCTAGAGGTGTGACTTTGGATGGGTTTCTTAATTGCTCTAGGTTTCAATTTCCTCCCCTTCAAAAGGTGGGGAGAAGCAATAATGGTACTTAACTCATAGGGCTGCTGGAGGATGAAGTGGGTCAGTATATGTGACATGAGGGAACCGTGTGCCTGGCAAACAGTACACACTCTGTAAGTGTTGATTATCGTTATAGATAATAGAAACTCATTGATTGCTTTTCATAATTGAATAAATTATTCCTGTTTGTTATTGTTTGTTTCCTTTTCTGCAAAGAATGAGAGGCAGCTAACAAAAAATAAGTGAAGTACAATAAGATAGCATCGTTTTCAAGTAAGAGCACAAGGAAAAAAAACACAAGGGTGGAGCTAAAATTAAGCTAAGAAATTTATTGTTTGTATTTTTTTTTTATTGTGAATATGCCTCTCAAAGGGGAACAAGAGAAAAGACAATAGCTAGACAAACAGATGGGAAAGGTGAATCCTCATGGATTATATCTTATGGTAAATGTGACATCTCTATTCTTCAATTTTAATTTCGAAGTCGATGTCTCCTTATTTCCTCCTTTGAAGTCAACATTTTCCCTAGTTTTGTTCTCTTTTCTTCTCATTGCTGAGCCTTAATGCTCATGCCCGAAATGTAAAGCAGAGCTTAGGAACACTGCTAAGGGGCAGAAGGAGAGAGTGAGGAGGTGGAAGCTAAGAACAAAGGCAGACACAGACCAAAAGAAGAGGAAGAGAACCAGGAAGTTTAAGGGACTTAAAAAACTCCCTGCCCAGCCCTATATATCTATCACCTAAAGATGTGCTCTGTCTACCCCAGAGTGCTCTGTGTCTCTCAGGATCTACAGGGAACTCCCAGCCTGGCCTCTGCTTCCAATTAATGCTGCCCATTAGCATTTTCATGGGGTGACACCTTTGTCTTCTGAATATGGTAATGATCTCAGAGCTCTTCCTTGTCTTGGAAGAATTTATTCACCAAAAGTGTCTACTCCAGGAACCAATTAGGAGAGCACTGTCTTAAAGAATTTTACTGTGGTTTGAACATCAGGATAACTTCAGCATAGGTCATGTTTATATGTCACATAAACAAAGACGTTATTGATATTCTAAAACTAGATGATTACAGTAACAACTCATGTTTTGACTCATGAAACTAGAGGTGACATTTTTGAGATCACCAAATCCTGCTTTCTTATTTTGCAGCTGAGATAAAGTGACTTTCTCCAGACCACCCTACTCTGTGCTTGTTTGAGTAAGAGTAGATACACAAAATGCATTTTTCATCAAAAGAGATTACAAGAACACAACGCATGAGTGCATGAGTTCTTTGGATTTTCAGTTTATCAGTGTGAAAGCATCTTTCACTGTTCCCAGACTTGTTTCAGAGGCTGGGCATGTCAAGATGCTCACTGCGGCTTCTCTGTAGGGAGCCACTGGGGAGCCCCTGTTGATTCCTTCCCAGCTGTCCAGCTGCCATCTGTCAGTGTGCCCACCGTTATTTCTCATGAGAATCAGTTATTTGAGAAGAGTTGCCGTTTTCAGGGGAAAGGATATCACCAAGATTATTACATTGGAAAGCATAATTTTATTCAAAATTTACTCAGTAAACTCTAGCTGGAGGTCCAGAAGGTAAATCCATACTTACGTGCATGAGCTTTCTGACACCTGTTTTCCTCACTTCTCGGAAACACAGTTGCAAAGGAAATGGCCTCTGGAAATAGAAGACCTTGATTATCAGCTTTGTGATCGTAGGCCAACCTCCCTAAGCCTCAGTTTCCTCACATGTGAAATGGAAGACTCTAACAATAGTACCTATGACACATGGTTATTGCAAAATGTAAATGAAGTTAAGTACTAGTACATGTAGGCACTAAATAAAGCAAAAAATGCATCCAAGTCTGAGTAGTAGACAGACACTTAGCGTAACAAGGTAATAGAAGGAGATGCCAAGCTAGTGGGAGATTAACCTCTGTAATGCGTATGATTATGTTTTATAGATGGTCCCCTCTGAGGACATACCCTTCAGGGGCTTCTTCCCGCTCCTCTCCTTTGCTGTCAGGACATGACGCTTTCCTGGCTACCTCCTTTTGCCCTACACACTCCATTCAGCAAAAACACTGCGAGCAGCAGAAAAATAGCTGATTTCCCATGTTTTCAGTCTGGACATGGAAAATGGCAGGAATATGAGGGATGGAGAGCAAAGGGGTCAAAATCACTGAGAAACCGTAGGGGTTGGCATGGCAAAGAAGGGAAGGACATCTAGGGACATGGCATCCCCAAGAACTGGAGTACGACTTGTGGACAAATCAAATAGATTAAAATATCCGTTTTTGCCTTATTGGCCAAGTGAGGAGTGGGGTGGGTGAGGGGGGAATACCTGTTCTTTTTTCCCTATCCTTCACCTCTAATTTCTGACAAACACTTGGATTTCTCCATTTGGAACTTGGGGAGGTAGAAAGAAATAAGTACAGCATTTGGCAACCATAATAGCGATACAGACTCAGAGAATAATTCTCAAAGGATGATAGAAAAATTGGGTGAAAGTTCGATAAGAAATAGTATCTTTCTATAGCTTCCAAATATGAATTACAAAGAAGAAAGTGGTTACTTTACAAGGGAAAAACCCAGAGGATGCCCCCATGACCACACAATCAAGCTAACATCATCAATAATGGGAAAAACTGGCATCATGTCCCTCCTGATGTGACACGTTAAGATGAACACAATATTATCTATGTAGCATTCCTACCAGAAAGACCTAACCTGAAAGTAATGATAAGGACACAGTCAGGCAAACACAGACTGAGGGGCATTCTACAAAACAGCTGGCCAGGCACTCTTTTAAAATGTCAATGGCATGAAACAAAGGCTGAGGAATTATTCAAGATTAAAAAGAGACTACAAACATACAATGAGTGATCCAGGATTTGATCCTGGATCAAGAAAAAATTTCTACAGAAGACATTATTTTGATGTGATCTGCTCTGGTTTGAATATTTGTGTCTTCTCAAAATGTATATGTTGAAATCCTAACCCCTTGGGTTACATAGGTTATATACAGTATGTGTATATATATATATATATATATATATATATATATATATATATATATGCTATGTTAGGAGGTGGGGGCCTTTGGGGAGATTATTAAGTCATTAGGTCAGAGGCCTCATGAATGGGATTGGTGTCCTTATAAAAGAGACCCCAGAGAGCTAGCTGGCTCCTTTCATCATGTAAGGACACAGCAAGAAGGCACCAGGGAACTGGCCCCACCAGACACCAAATCTGCAAGCACTTTGATCTTGGACTTTCCAGACTGCAGAACTGTGAGAAATATATTTCTGTTGTTTATAAGCCACCCACTCTATGGTATTTTGTTATAGCAGCCCAAAGGGACTAAGACATGGTGTAAGCATCAACCGTATATTAGAGAATACTATTACATCAATGTTAAGTTTCCTTAACATTTCCAAACATCCTTGTTTTTAAGAAATACACATAGAAGTATTTATGGGTAAAAGTCATGTCATGCACAAGTCATTCTCAAATCACTTAGCAAATCTAACAATAATAAAAAGAAGAAGAAGGAAGGGGAGACTCAGCAGAGGGGGGTGTAGAAAGAGAGAGAGAGAAAGCAAGGATTGCAAAATGTTACATTGGTGAATCTAGGTAAAGGATATATGGTTGGAAGTTAATTACATTATAGTTGTATCTTTCTAACTTTCTGTAAGTTTGAAATATTTTCAAAATAAAATGCTTTTTAAAACATTACAAAAAAGAAAAAAGAAGCGACAGCACTATGTATAAGGTAAACAGCTAGCTGATTGTAAGATAGGTTTGTTACTGAAAGCACCATCCCTTCCTTGCGAGGCACACTGACCTGGGTCACATTTCACTTGGAGCTGCTCGGAGAAGTTCCCATATTGTTGCAGTTTCCGGGGATGTGACCGCCAATCATTGTGCTTTCACTGCAAAGTTACACTGCTAATTTAGTATGGCTTTAATTCTCTTTGAATAAAAGAGAATTTTTTTTTTCTAGTAGAACTCTTATGCTACCTACCAATCAGAAAAAAATACTTGACTGGTTAATTGAAAAAATCTTATGAAAGCGGCAAACAATTATCAAAAATCATGCATACATGGCCGAAATATTTCTTTTCCCTTGACTCTTCAAGTGCACTTTCTTCAAAGAGGCATTTGCCAATGGGAGCTGCACAATGTCTTTCTTACATTATGCCCACTCACACAACCCATTCATCACCAGTTATTTTCAGATTTAATTTCTTTAAAGTTGACAGTGTATTCCTTCTAGAAGTTGGCATTCTTTTCCACCATTTACAGGTGTCTTTCCCACTAATTTAACACAAACTTTTTAAGCGCTTGATTTTATTGAGTTCCTCCAGGGCATTCAACTCATCAGCTTATTTTTCATAGAAACGACTTATCTTTCTTACAGGTATCATCAGTTTATGTAATATTTAATTAATTCTATCATTCCAATATTAAGGTTAACTGGAAGAAAGAGATTTGGAAACAAACAATTGGCTCTTGGTGAGCACACAGGCATACAGCTAACCAGGGTGCAGAAGAACAATGCATAACCCTCACCGGCGGGCTGGCTGTGAGCGTGCAGTGTGCCATCAGCTTCAGCCATCATGTTGAGAGAAGAAAAAGAAGAAAATCAGTTAATTCCATGGGGCGTTGGATGTTGGTCCAGTAGCAGTCACTAAGAAGTCTACTATATTTACTTATTTTCAACCAGCAAAATAAAAAAAATTGTTATCTTCCATGAGTCAAAATATCCCTTCTGGTGATGAATATCAATTCTCCATGACATTGACCACCTTTCGGAAAAAGTAAAAATAGCAGTGGTGATTTGGTTGACGTGCAGCCATAGAGTGCCTCCCGTGTGCACCATTCTGAGCACCGGGGTAACAGGCACCCCTGGGGCACTCGAGCACAGTGGGAGCAGTTCTGTGGCGGCACTGACTGCTGGGACTTCTCTGCCCCAGCAAAGTTCATAAAAAAAAGATCAGCTTGGCTCAATAAGGAATTAATTCAAAGCTATTCTTTTTCTCTTCTGAGAGACTGGAAGAATGAATAAAAGGGTGTTTTTACCCTGTGTCGAGTTAAATGCTGTTATCATTTGCCACATGTACAACATGTTGTTTATGGTACAGTCAATTGATTATGACGCCCGAAACCAAGTGATAGATGGGACATGGCTATAGCAGCAGCAGGAAAACAAAGAAAAACAGCCGTAATTAACACACGGAGGCACATGTATGCCATTTTGTGTCTTCTTTTATTTAAGCCATTTTCTACATTTGAGATGATCCTTTTAATTAATCATAGAGCTGAGGCTTTTTAGTTTTCAGTTTTTATCTCTGCCTTCAAATTACTTAAAAAAGGCTGCTTCTGCTTTTAGTTGGCTCTTGCCTTAAAGTTGGGAAGCAACTGGGAATATTCCTGAATATTTGGGTTAAGGAATGTTGCTCTTGGGTCAGGTGTTCAGTCTGCTTTGCCTGCCTTCCTCAACAACTCTGCCCATCTCTTTGTCTGAGATTTTACCCACTCCCCTCGTTCCTTGGCTCTCATCCCCACGAGACAGGCCATCCCCTCTGCATGCAGGCATACCTCTAGGCCTGACGCACCAAAGTGTCCTTTGCCAAGAGTGGCTTCCTCCTTCCTCTCCATGAGTTCAATCCTATACTTTGCTAAATGCCCAAATCATCCCAAATGTCCCTTCCTCTTATCAATTTTCTGTCCCTACTCTTGTTTCACGGGTAGCTGAAGTGCTGTCTTTAGCAATGCTGCACTTTAGCAATGACCAAGTTCAAACTCTTATTTTATCAATAAGAAACTCAAGAGTGGGAACAACGGACGACACAGCCACTGTCTTGTCACAGAATGGAAGCAAAACCCCAGGCCTCTCTCATGACTAAGCTGTCTTTCCACTTTAATCACACTCTCCTGTTCTTTATTCCTTCAGCACTTACTCATGCAGCCTCTGCAGTGCTACCCTGAACTTGCTGTCCAACGGAATCAGTCTGATTCTCGCATGCAGAGCATGTCCCCCGATTAGCATGTAGGTTCCTTGAGGGCAGGGACTGTGCTTTTCATGTCCTCAGCATGCACAGAGCGAGAGGACACTGACTAAAGGACAGGGGATTTAATTAGCTAAATCTCAGATCAGACAGCATCATATCCTTCCTCCCAGCCACCTCCCAGTCCCCCAATAATCTCAGCCAGCACATGTCTTCTGATTGCATTTCTAGCCCCCACCTGTGCCTTTGATTAACTTCTGTGTTTTTCAGCCTTTGCATTGCCAAACCATCCATTGTGTTTCCCCAAGTGGGATATAGAACTGTAGGTAACAGGCAGTTAATAAGCTTAACAGGTAGGGACAGAGGCTCATTAATGGTTGCTCTGTGATTTGTGGTTGGTTCCCCCAGCACCTAAATCTTGAAATAAATATATTCAGAGACTCCGTTATCCCGGAAGAGGACATGGATCATTTTTCTTTCATTAACAATGGAGCCGCTACAGCACCATTTTTATTTATATGCACATTCCAAGCCTAAAAGCTTGTCCCTTTAAACCTGCTCACACTAAATTTTGATCAGCCCTTGATGAAAGAAGACTTATGGATCGGAGACAACCTGGTAACCATCTGTGCCCAATGCATATTAAAGGAAATGTAAATTCACAAAAGACTCCCTAGCATACATCAGCTTCTCCATCCTGGGAAGACAGAGGATGATAAGAGAATGGGACCAATCTCCTAATTCAGGAGGGCCATATTAATGAGGAACTTTGTTGAAATACACAGCAGGAAGGTGCCTTCAAAAAAACATTTGTGGATAAAAGATGGGTCCAAATTTCTTCTATCTAGATGTCTTTCTGATGTGGTAGGTACTTTTAGGAGGGCTCTACCCAACCATAAAATTACACACGCACATGTGCAAGCATGTGTCTGTGCACACACACATGCATCTCTTAGCTGGGCCCTTGTGAATACAGACCCATGCAGCCATGTTAATTTCCTGTGTTAACATTTTGTGACCTCACTACCCACCCCATGCCGCCCCATGACCACAGCCTTGGGAGCTCCTGTGGACCCAGGCTGCTAGGCATATACTGTGATCAGAACTCAGGCAATCACCATGTCCTTCCCTATGAACCCTTTCAACCTTCTCTGGCTTAATCTGAGGTAATCAGATTTCTTTCCGTGAATTTGGAATTGGCACTGATAGGACCAGCTCTACTGTTTGCCTGAACTGAGGGCTTTGCAAAATTGAGAGATAAGAGGTGACCATCTTCTGCCATGTGTTTGAAGAAACAGCAAAAGTTGGTGCAGTAAGAGAAAAGTAAAGGAGATACACAGTGACGAGTGGAAAGCCAGAGCCTGGTAAGTCACAGAGAGAGAGATATGCGTGCACACACACACACACACACACACACACACACACAGAGAGAGAAACAGAAAAAGAAACGGGGAAAGAGAGAGTAAATTGTGTCACTTTCTGAACATTTTCAAGTGCTGGGCCCAAGCCTAGCCACGTGTTTTCCCCTTGGTTTTCAGGAAATAGCCCCATTTTCTTAGTGTCAGCCCTCTATTCTGCTTGAGTTCACGTGCAATCAAAGAGAGCTTTGAGGTAGATCCCTGGCCAGGTGAGGGGTGGGCCCCTCCAGGCTTCAGGGCCAGGTCCCCAGCAGACCATGCGGCAGGTCATCCTCACCATCCAGAGATGGGGGCAGCCTGGTGTCAGGGTGCAACACCTATACACCTCCTACCTGGCCTTTTTCAGAACCAGACCCTCTTACTGGTTCTGGAAGAATTTTTTCAACAGTTCTGTCCTTGCCGGAAGCACTGAGAGTTGGAAGACAAAGGCAGAGGATGCAGAAGAGAGCCTTGGTCAGAAGTGGGAGGAAACTCAGGGATTGCTGTGGACAACGGAGTCATTCCCTGGCTAGTCTCAAACTCTTATCTCTCAGCTCTGGACAGGGAAGCCAGCACACATCACTACAGAAGGCTGGCGATCATACGTGAGAGCTGCAGGCCGCAGTGCCTGGAACACGGTGCCCTGCTATAAGGAAAGCCGGGTGGGTAACCCCCTTCATTTCCGTCACATTGGAGGTCTAATCTTTCCTTCAAAGACATTTTGTACACTATTCCAATTGTATTAAAAATGCCAATACCCAACCTTGACAAGTTCCATCTTTTCTTGGCTCTAACACATGTCCTGGGTGTCAGATCACAGGATGGAAATCAGTGCAGAAAGAATTTCATACCACCCTGTCAAACAAAGCCAAACCGTGTCTGCCACAGCTCTCCCCAGTGGCACTTCATTGCCCACCTTCTTCCCGAAAAAGCATCCCTCCCCCATTCATTCTTTGAACTGCCAGAGCCAGAGGGAGTAGTTCAGCAGCACACGGGACACCTTATCCATGGAGTGCTAAATAGAAGTTAAGACTCATGACTCTTTTTCAGCTCTAATCACGGACTGATTTCTCCCATAAAGCCACTCCAGATTTCCATTCAGCTCAGACCCTTGGCATCAGGCCTCGGAGCTGTTCTGGGCCAGGCCGCTGGGCAGATCCTATGATCTGAGCTCAAGCAGTCACCACATCCCTCCCCCACCGAACCTTTTAACCTGCTTTGTTTTGATTATTTTAAAATCCTGCCAAACCCATTAGGGCTAATGCTCAGCTGAAAGCAGGCACGACCTCCTGTCAGCACTTGGCACTGCAGGGCCATCAGTGACAAGCAGGAAGCTCACAGTCGGCTCCAAAAGAGGCCAGCACCCTCTGCTTCCAGAGGGGGAGGGAGCGACTGTGGCAAAGGCACCTGCCACCTAAACCGCGGAAGTCAAACGCACCCCTCCCCCTGCAGCTCGGGCCTCAGCTCTTTGAAGGGTATGAGCAGCTGCAGAAGCAATGGTGGCCTCAAAAAGTCCCACCAGCAGCTCTCGGAGTTTGTAATCAAAACAAAAGCGCACCTGTGTTTTGGCAAGCTTCAGAGGGGTTATGAGTGTGAGCAAATGCAATGTGTTTGACGAAGGGGTGCTTCGCGCCTGTGACTGCACAGACGTGCCACAGCGTCTGGCACCGGGCTGCTCGGTGACCTTGAGAAGTCATCAGTGGACCCTCAGCGTAGGAGAGACTCACAGCGGATCCTCTTTGTCCCTGAGCAGGGGTCTCCCTCTGCCGCAGTCTGCAGCCGAAGCCCCGCACAACTTGTCCTTCTGCGTCTCAGGTTTGCGCGACTTTCCTTAACATTGTATAACAAGTCCCTGTCACTTCTCCTTTGGTCTTGGCTCCTAGAACGCCCACTCATCTCCCTACTCAAAATCTAGCACATTCTCTAAGACCCAGCTGAAGTTACTTTTTTTCTCGAAGCCTTTCTTGGCTACCACAGCCCTCAAGGCTCCTCCTACAACCCCTTTGGACAGCTGCACACAATTCTGCGGTCATTTTAGACTCCTTTATATTGTTCTCAATTATTATGCCTGTGTTAATGTTGTATCCTTTAATATCCTAAGCTCCTAAAGGACAGGGCCCAAATCATTTTAGCACACTCTTGGATTGTGTGCTAAGATTGGAAAGAAAAAAATAATAACACAGTGACAAGTCACATCCCGGGGCATGATTTCCCAGCCACCTTCCCTTAGCATTTACACTCTGAGTCAAGAGAACACAAAACTCTGTAATTTCTAAAGGTCAGAAAAAGGTGATTGCGGTCGGCCAATAAAAGTCCAGCAAGCCACGTCCATCTGGATGTCCCTGCTGTCGATTTCATGTCATCCTCTCCTCAGTGGGGGAGTCAGTAATGCCAGTAGTGGTGGCTTTCAATTCCTCATTGCGGCATCTCTCCTTCAGCTCCAAGCGTGGAGCCATTCCTGGTCCCTGCCTCGGCAGCCAGAGGCCTGATCTAGCCCCAGTCAACTGCAAGAGGTAATGACAGGACCACGAACCTCCTGCAGCTGCGGGGACAAACCACGGGTGGCTGGTAACCATCAGAAATGACCAGAAGAAATCTGCCTCTCTGCTTCCCCTCGGGTGTCCTTAGAGGCCAGGCCTGGTTGAGAGAGGAGCTGGGGAAAGCAGAAACGAGGCTGTGCAATGAAACTCTGAATAGAGCTAGCTCTGAGGGCCCCACAGGCACAGCCCCAGATGATAGAAAAACAGCCATCGCCATTCCCACCACCACTCTCCATGGCCCGTGCAGGCACGGCCCCGCTGTGGGCCACCCACAGCACCACCCTGCACATGCCCCAAGAACCCAGGGGACTTTGGGGGCCCCGCTCACTCTTGGTGGTAGAAGAGGAAGAGAAAGAAAGAAAAAAAATTTATCCAAAGCCAGATTCTAGCAGAGTCCAAATAAGAAGACTTTAAAAAAAAAAAAAGAAGTCAATTTAGAAGGATCTAAGGACTTGGTCATTGGCTAATTTCTTTGCACCCAATCCATCATAAACAATAAATGTTTTGGCTCAAGTGTTTCTAGATTGAAGTATGGAGCGAGGGAAATAGTGTATCTTTTATTTTGTTTGAGTAGGAGAAACAAATTCCCAGGGGCAGCATTTTTGAGGAAGAGGAACACCAGCATTAGGAAAAAAATAGAAATGAATGCATCCAGAAATGCCTCCAAGACAAAATGGCATCTTTGCCTGTACCATTTGCTCTAAGAGGCCTAGCCTGGCCACAGCAGCGTGGGACTGTGGCCTCCCCTTTCCTGCAAACGTCGTGTTCTCTACTCGCCATTTCCTCCACATCGCAGGCTCCAGGACCGCTGCCGACCACTCGGTTCCCCGCCACTCACACACAGGCCCAGCAGCCTCACGACTGTCAGGAGAATTGCCTGTTATCAGGCTTATGTGAGATTAAATTTAGTCATTATCTTGGAAGAGAATTATCTCATGTTGACAAAATCCCTCAGAGTTCACTGTAGAGAACTTTAATTTCCACATTCAAATGAGATTTGCATTTGATCAGGCATCAATTAAACGCTGTGCATTACATAGTGACCTAACTTCTGAAGAAAAGTCAGGCCTGCTCTGTGCTTGTTCAGCATGAAGGGGTTTGTTTCCTTCTCCAGCCATCATCTGAGGTTACAGGTCAGACTTGGAAATAATGGGCAATACATTTACAATAATACATAAGGGTTTTGATGGCTGCTTTAAAAAAGAGTAATAACATTCTAAATTACAGGCTCACTTTCCTGGGTCAGCTCTGCCTCAGTGAGGACAGCACCATGTGGCACTTAAGAGCAAAGGTTTTGGGACCAGACTGGCCTGGGTTCAAATATTACTCCATCGTGTTTAGCCATGTTGAATCAAGCAACTTGATTAATTTCTCCAAGCTTAGTTTCCTCATCTATGACATGGAAAATAATAATGAGATCGTGAATATAAAAAGATAGCACAGTGCCTGCTGTAGGATGAGTTCTGAATAGATGGCAGCTGCCACTCATCAGTACCTCTCTTAGGGTAATAATCATTTTCTACATTTAATGATTTCTTCATTTATTCAAGCAGCAAATATTTAAGCACCTACCAAGCCATGTGGAAGATATGTGGAAGATAAGAAGGATAGAGAAAGAAGAAGAAAATACATGCTCTCTGCCCTCAAAGAGCTTATAGTTTGGGGGTAAGTCATATTTTTTTAGCTGGCTTGTGAGACTGTGTATACAGCGTTTTGAGAGTATTGGAGAAAGAACATGCAAATTGACTGAAGAAATCAAGGAAAGCTGGCCGAGCACAGTGGCTCATGCCTGTAATCCTAGCACTTTGGGAGGTTAAGTCCGGAGGATTGCTTGAGGCCAGGAGTTTGAGACCAGCCTAAGCAAGAGTAAGACTCTGTCTCTATAAAAAATAGAAAAATTAGCTGGGCATGGTGGTACGTGCCTATAGTTCCAGCTACTCAGGAGGCTGAGGCAGGAGTATTGCTTAAGCCCAGGAATTTGAGGTTGCTGTGATGACACCACTGCTCTCTAGCCCAGGTTACAGAGCGAGACCGTCAAAATAAATAAATAAATAAATAAATGCAGGAAGGGGTTATAGAAAATACAGCTTTGAGTTCAGACTTGAAGGATACACATTTATCAGGACACAAACACAAGCCTCCCTAGTCAGAGCACACGGCATGTGCTAAGTCTCGGAGGCTTGAGAGGGTAAAGTTCATTCACTGGCCCACGCTGGCCTGCCATGCCTGGCGAGGAGCAGTGAAAGCAAAGATGAAGCAGTTAGCAAGAGCTGGACACCAAAAGGTCATTGTGAGCTCCCTGAAAGGAGTAAAAGATTTCATCAGATTTCATCAGTTTCGCACCTTCAGCATAAGGCCCAGCTCCTATTCATGTGTATCCAGCACAGAGACCTGCACAGAGCAGATGCCCAACAACTGTTATTTGTTTTTTGTTTTTTGTTTTTTTTCATAGAGACAGAGTGTCACTCGGTGTCCTGGGTAGAGTGCAGTGAGGGTGGGTCACCACAAGCTCCGGGTCCTGGACTGTGAGCGATCCTTCTGCCTCAGCCTCCCTGGTAGCTGGGACTACCGGCACTTGCCAGAGTGCCCTGCTGTGTTTTGTTGGTTTTGTGTATTTTGTGTGTGTGTGTGTGTGTGTGTGTCTTTTTTTTGTTTCTTGTTTCTAGGGATAGAGATGGGGTCTCACTGTGCTCAGGCTGGTGTCTAACCCCTGAGCTGCAGCTATCCTCCCGCCTCAGCCTCCCAGAAAGCTAGGATTACAGGTGTGAGCCACCGTGCCCGGCCACAAATGTTATTTGAAAAGAGGAATTAATAAATAAAGAGAGCATCTCATTATTGCTGTCTTACTTTCAGGAATCAGATCAAATTTGGAGGGGGAAGGGATAGAAGAGGGGGATGTGGAAGTTCCCACAAAAATCTGATCCAAAGCCCTCTGTATCCAAAGCCCTCAAGACTCTTGTAATCATCTTGCACATATTAGACCACAAGACATACCTGAAAACACCTCTCCAGCTCTGTAACTCTGCTAGGATCAGTTTATGCTCTGTGAGATTGGCTCTCACTGAACATCGTCCTTTCTGCCCCCAAAGCAGAGAATACTTAAGGTAGGATTTGGGTTTGAAGCAGTATCTCTGGTAAAGCAACCCAAGTGCCTTTCAAAACAAAGAATTTAAATACCTGGTTCAGGAATTCAAAAGAGCCACAGCCAGTCCTCAAGCCTGAAGGCACGTCTGATGTGGAACAAAAGAAGGGCCGGGCTGGAGGGGTGGGGAATGGAGGAGATTTGTGAGGAAAGACAAGAGACGGTTTCTGTGGGTTCTGATGTTATCTAAATTTATGTTCTGTACATTGCTTGTTATTGGCATTCAGATACATATTGAATAATGATGAAAATTGTGCATACGTAAGCACAATTCAGTGGACTGAGAAAGGGTAAATCTACATGGCACACAGAAGGGCCTTATGAGGATCTGGTTTTCAGGATTTAGCTCCACATACTCCCTGGCTGTTCAAGATTACACAGGAAAACAAGAACCCATGAACAATGTGTTCTGTATTTATTGCTTTTGGTAGGCACTGGAAAGTAACTTTCAGGTCTAGGTAAAAAGGGCAGGGTAAAGTGGATCATTCTGAGTTCAAAGGAGCAAAACCCTATTAACCACAAGGGAGAAGAACAAGAATGCTTCACTCAGTGGAGTGTTCCATGAAGGGTTTGTCAAGATCTCTTTCTCAGAAAGAAAGCAATTTAGATGCTATTTCCATTCTCTCTAAGGTCTGCCATGAAGAGGATTCTGAAAAGAAATTAACCTTGGAGAGAAACGTAGAGATGTTGGTACTAATTTTTTTTTAACATCATTTGGTCCTTTCTCTGACTTTTGGCATTATTTAGAAGGGGAGAGCAGCAGAGAGAAGACGTGTTTCCAAAGCTCAAGAGTGTTTAGTTGTCCACTTGAAAGAGTTAAGTCTGGATCCCCCTAGGCTGAACAGAGCTCCCTGCCTGTGCTAGATTAAAACAACCAGGATGCTTCTCTGTGAAATGACCATTTTTGCCATTCAATGAGAATCCTTTTTCTTCCAAAAGGTCTGCCTGGCAAGGTTAGCATGCATGTGAACTTTCGTTCTCACATGTTGGTCAAAACCGTGCTTGTTAATTAGATTCCACAGTGGTTTGGGTGAGTGGTCAAAATCACTTTGCATTTTTCTCATTAACAACTTCACACTTGGAATTAGGCTTGCAGCTGCCTGGGGAGGGCAGTCTGTGAAGAGTCAAAAAGGCCCCATTACCCTTGTCTAAAGATACCTGCACCATGCAGGAGTTACAGAGCCAGAAATGTGGCCATTTTCAATTTGGTGGTGGTGGTTATTTTGCAGAGTTAGCATAACCTCAAGGAGTTCTGTATTTTGCATTCAGCAAACATATATTAAGAGTTATTCATGCAGAGGTGTTGTGGGAAATTCAGGAACACAGTAGCCTATCCTAAATAGAGTCTTTGTGGAGGATGGATATGTATCAGTAACCAAATCTACAATAAAAAAACATAAGTATCTTAAGAGTGTTTGAGATCAAATGCTATGGGAATTCAAAAGGGGAACTTATTGATCACTTCTGACACAGAGGATCATGTCAGCTGTGCCATAAAGGGTGACATAATTTGGCATTCCAGAGGCACTGAAATTTGTAAGCTTTTTAATAGTAAATATTCCAAAATAAGTAAGTGACTTGATTTGTTTTTCAGATAAATTTTCACCATGGCAAGAGTGGCCTGACGCCAACAAGTGCATGTACCACACCAAATACTTCAAAGAAAAGGGCACCAAAGAGCAGGAAAGCACACACTGGGCCAGTGAACTTTCTGGATTCCCATTTTTACCTGCATCAGGCAAAACTTTGTCTCCATCATCAGTGATAGAAACAGGTTTCTCAGTAACTCCTTTGGAGGATATACGACCGATGGAGATATGTTCAAACTCCTGCCCCAGGGCAGTGGGGGACCCAAAACCTTGTCCAGGCTTGGGGAGGGCCTGCTCTGCAGGCTGGAAGTATAGGTACAAATGTAGCATCCAGTGTTGACTGGATATGCCAACAGACCAGCCTACTTGACTTGTCAGGCTAAGACAGCAGGAGTGAGACCACAGTGCATCTGGAGTACAAAGTCAGTTCTGACGTCCCTGAGGCACTGAAGCTGAATGTGGACACTTGTAATATTGTCCCCAGTGGGCAGGCCTGCAGGAGCCATTAGATGTGAGAGCTGGTGCAGTTTTAGTTACCTTATATAACAATGGCCTCCTCAGCAAGCCTGAAAAATAAGGCAGAAGGGACATCCCCCAGGGAAGGGGTGTCCATCTGAGTCAGGCACACTGGGTCGACTCTGAAGCTCCTGAGATATGCATGTGCCACCCGCAGTACAAAGCTGTTTTCCTGCAATGCAATGGGACCATGTCAACAGGTAAGGTCCACATTTGGCAGCATCATGGAAGCGTATTGTTCAAAGAAGCATTCACTGGGAGGTGAAGAGGAAATGCCTAAATCCTCCTCTGAGGCCTAAAATCAGAGCAGAGGGTGTGGTGCTGCTGGCATTGCCAAAAGAATTCTAACCAATGGGAGACAGTGCAAGAGACTGGAAAGTGCAGCTGGCTCCATCTGAGCCTGGAACAACCCGCAGATCATGGAACCTGCAGTTTCTTAGCAAGATGAAGTAACACGGTCCCTCCTATTACACTCAGAACTCTTGCAGGGGTACTGAATATTATTTAGAACATTGATATGACTACTTTTTAAAATTCTTATGGATACATAATAGTTGTATATCTTTATAGGGTACATTGGATGCTTTCAAAAGTGGGGATGGTTAATGGGTATGACTACTTTTGAAGTTAACAAAATGGCATTAAACAGCTTTGCTGCCCCATTTAGAGAAATCACCAGGATTCTGAGTAGAAGTTTCAGCCAACAGAAGCAAGACTCTTTTGGATGTAGCTGAGCCTTTTTTTGGCTGGCATCTGTAACCTGCGGATCACTAGAAAGTTCCCCCTAAGGGTCACTGTTCCATTAAGTAGGCCACCATCTCCCAGCCAGCTAGGAACTGTTTACCCATCGCCATAGTGTCCAGATGCTAGGATCCATCAGCGTAATCTGAAAACATAGGCATTCATGCAATTCTTCCCCTGGTTCACAATGATATTTTGGGAGACAATCTGCTATTTAAAACAGCTGTTGTTGATTTACTTGGGACACATGCTGATTTTACGTCAAACAGAATGTCATGCAAACTTCTCCAAGGAGTCCTAGGGAAAAAAAAAAGAAGAGCATAGAAGATAAGAACAGCATTTATAAATGTTTGCCTACATTACAAATTTCTGGTATAAAATTTTTCAGACACTCTGGGAAATAACACGCCTCTATAACTGACTTTGTGTTTCCTATTCCATCATCCAATCTCCTGTGCCGCCATGAGGCAAGGAGAAAAAGGAAATAGTCCTGCTGACAGTGAAACACTCCTTACATGGAGGAAGCCTTTCATAAACACTGGAATTAATTTTTAAAAAGAGATGCCAATTCTTTATTTTCAAGGAAGTGCCTTACCTCTTCAAGTCTTCTCTTTTTCTGTTCCACCTTCCTTTTGTCCCCTAACCTCAACAAGTTTCCATGAATCTTATCTTCCCTGGAAGTAAACCAAGTTGATTTGGTTTAACAAAGATTTCTTGTGCAGCTGGATTTGTTGAGGACCAAGAACATGCCAGATTATAAGCACTTTGAGGGCATAAAATGGGTGGGTCTTTTAGCTTCTAATCTCCAGTGTCTAGCAGGTGTGTGCATTTAATAAATTCCTAAATAATTAAGGTGAATGAAGAGTGTGGTTAGTATCGAAGAAAGAAGGACTCCTTAGTGGACATCATTCTCACCTTTACCACCGTCCCTTTGGTCCTGCACACAGCTATCTGCTCCTGTGTCCCAGCTTTGTGATCACCTTCCTCACCAGTGGCCATCAGTAGCCTCCCACCTTCCAGCCCCTGGGCCTCTCAGCTCTGACTTGCCAGGCTCTTTGTCCTGCTTTCTCCAATGCACTGCAGCCAGCTCCTGACATGGCTTACTCCTTGCCAGCTCACTCTCCTCCAGTCTTAGCCTCATTGCTTCAATCCACAGTTCCCATACTGACACACCCATGTTTCAGGAAGGCGAGTGACAAAAAACCCAGTGTTTTTATAGTTTCACAAAAAAGCCAATTCCAAAGCACATCCAAGTCATCAGTTTCCCTTGTGATGTATCTTTGTGATGTATTGACATATCCAGGACTCCTGAGAGAGAGAGAAAAAGAGATTCAAAGAAAAAAAAACACAAGAGTTGGAAAGAATCAGCCACTCGATAAACACCGCTAGTCGACATCACTGTGAGAATAAAATGGTAAACTGGAGTTAGCCAATACAGCAGGCATCTTCTAACTCCATAAGGAAGACCTGATCTTCTTATGCATCAAAAGTTAAACATGACAAAGCAATTTTTGAACAAATTTAGATGGTATATGTTTAATTGATGAATTATTAATTATTAATAATGAACTAATAAGATACACAAAAATCATGGAGCACCTACTATATGCCAAGCTTATTTTAGGTACTGAGGATGTAATAGTAAACTTAAAAATTTCCTACCATTAGGGAGCTTACCTTTATTTGGGAGGACAGGGAAAAGCAAATAAAAACAAAAAATAAAAGATGTAAATTCAGATATTATTAAACGCCCTGAAGAAAAAGTAATCAGGTTGAGGGATGGTAGTGAGATAGCAGGAGCAAGGACTGTTTAAGATCAGATGGTGAGGAAAGGACTCTTCAGGAAAACTCCGTCAAAGATCTAGAAGAGACACTTCAGGCAGAGGGAGCAGCACTCGCAAAGAGGCTGAGGAAGAAATGAGCCTTGCACGCTCAAGAAACCCAGGACAGTTCAGGTGACCAGACAGAACGTGTAATGGGGACAAAAATAGAAAATGAGGATTAGAGCTGATACGGGACTTCTTCGCCATGAGAAAGAATTTGGATTTTATCGTAGACATGATGGGAACATATTAGAGGATTTTGAATGAGAAGCGAAAGGATTTGACTTAGGTTTTAAAAAGGTCATTGAGAGTATTGAGTGGAGACTGGATTAGGGGCAGTCTAGACTGAAAGCAAGAGATCTGTCAGGAGCCTTTTGCACTAGTCCAAATGAGAGATGATGGTGACTTAACAGAACGACAGGATAGTAATCTTGAAATTGGTGAAGAGTAGCTAAATGTGGGGTGTAATTTGAAGAGTGGACAGCAGTTGCTGGTGGATGGGATGTAGGATATGAAGGAAGCAGAAGATTCAAAAGTGACGACTGGAACTTTGGCCTGAGTAGCTGAGTAGATGTATTGAACATGCTAAGTTTGAAAAATGTACTGGACATTGGAGAGGACATGGAGGCACCTGGATGTGAGTTTGGAGTTCAGAAGGTAGATTGGGGCTGGAGATAGTATTGAAAGATGCGGGACTGAATGGAATCACACAAGGATACAGAAAAGACAAAGATCTGAGAAACGAGCCCCAGAGGACTTCAAAATACGAGAGGAGGACCCTGCAGGGAAGCCTGAGAAGTAGTTGAGGAGACAGAATGAGCATCAGAAAGCTGTGATGGTCTGGAAGCCATGTAAAGAGTATTTCAAGGAAAAGAAGGAAAAGTTGTGTCAAACAATGCTGAGAGTTCGCGAAAGGTGAGTGTTGTAAGATCACTGGATTCGGCAATGTGAAAGGATCTGGTGACTCTACCAGAATGTTTCAGAGGAGTGGTGAGGACAAAGCCTGATGGGATGAGTTAAAAATGGATTCAAAGATGAGCAAGTGGAAGCAGAGTATAGACGTTCTGTTGGAGCATTTTCTCATCAAAGTGAGCAGTCCAAGAAGGCAGTTGGTGGAGGAAGATGTGTGGAATCGGTCAGGTTTTTTGTGTTCACTGTTTTAATATGGGAAATATTAAGAGTTTTTGGATATTTATGGGAATAATCCAGTTGAAGGAGGAAATTAATGATACAGGACAGGAAATGAAGAATTGTTAAAGTGAGTAAAAGGGGATGAGCTCTAGTTCTAAATGGATAGAGAAACTGGTTTTTAAAAAATTATTATAGGTACATAATATTTGTATATATTTATAGGGTATATGTAATGTTTTGATATAGGCATACAAAGTGTATTATCATAATTAAATCAGCAATAAGTTAGGGTTTATATTAACTAGAAGAGTGGAATTGGATTGTTCCTAACACGGAGAAATTGGGTTTTGATAGGACAAATTTTTCTAATCCAAGTGCTTTTCTTTCAGAAGAAAATACACTAATTGCTTCCGTTTATTTCTCACTTAATACAGACAACCCTGTGAGTTATATATGAAAGACAGGTATTATTTCTTTCACCTTTTCACGTACCAGGAAGCTAAAACCACATGGCCAAGTGACTTGTCCAAAGTCACACAAAGCCAGAACTCATCCCTGAGCTTCTGATGCTCTACCCTGCTTCTTTCTGCTTTTCCACACAACACGTGTGTCAGCTTCAGGCAACAGATACGCCACTCTCAGGGGGATGATTCAAAGCCACTGGTTTAGTATCTTGTGGAAACTAAGTAAGGCAAACTTTTGACAAATTCATTCAAAAAAAGTGTTTTCAACTTCAACGTGCACCTGTCTTTTCCCCAATCAGCCTAGACTAGAGATTCAGAGCTGACAGATGGTCTTTACGACTTACCAAGGGAGCACTCCCATCCCTTCTATTCTGCCAGTCCTTCCAGATGCATTTCTTCTCTAATGGCAATCTTATCAAGGATATAGCTTATTCTGCTAGCAAATTGCCAAGGGACAGGCTAGAAACATATAGACAGCAGAGGGAAGATGGTCTAGAATTATCAATTTGTTAGTGCTAATACTCAAATGCATAATTAATAGCTGACAGTTATTCTGGGTTGTGCACAGTCCTGTAATAGTCAGATCAAGACACAGTCTATATGACTTAAATCTGGGCATTTATAATTCTTCTCCTCTTAATATAAATTAGGAAGTTTGGAAGCTTTCTGTCTTAAACAGATTTTTCCTTTTTTTTTTTAAACTCTACCACCACCTAACTTGCCCTTTAAAAATATGTTCAGATTCTTCCAAGGATAAAACCAGAGTGAGAGACAAGAGGATATGAATCCAAAAGGTGGTTTCTGCTCTTTTGCCACATCTGCTCAAAATTCCACAGCTGGCACTGCCTCCCGGAGATTACCAGAATGACTAATGAGTCACACAGTTCCCAGTCTTAAATGTGCTTGTGAAAATGTTCAGGGATTTGACCACAACTTTTCAACATCAAGAATGAGATGTGTGAGAGCTCCCAGACATAAGCTAGTTCGTCTCTTGCCAGGTCTGGATTTTTCCCTTCTGGATAAGGTTCTAGCAGATGCTTTAGCTAGTCTTGTTTTAAATATCCTAAATGATGCCCCAGCCCTTTCTACAGAAAGGCTTTTTCACAGTCCAGTGGATCTTATCACCAGACCGTGTTTTCCAGAAAGTTGCCTGAAATTCATCTTTGGTTAATTTCTTAACATAACTCCTGTTTATTCACTTTGGCAACTCACCTGCAAGCAGCCTCTCTCCCTTATTGGCAATTAAGCAAGTAAGTCTGCAAATGAGAGATCACGCGCCAATCCATTCCTTCTATTTCTTTTTCTTGCAGGGTAAGTCCAGCATGCCAAGAAGCTCTGGGCACTGAACACCCAGTGGTTTTCTGTTCTTTTTATTCTGTCTCTTCAATTATCACCTCATCACTCTCAGCCACTGCGTGGCCTGTTCCCATCTACCAGGCTTGGCAGGGGACTCAGTCATCAACCCAGTGCAGTCATTCTCTCTGATCCCCTCCCTGCTCCTGACCCCACAAGGATTTGTAACAAATTCCACCCTGTCACAGATCGCACAGTGGGGACAGTCAACAGAAGGTACACACTGCGGCGAGGGTCAAGGTAGGAGACTCCACCCATCTCCAAGTGACTCCACGGTTTCCTCTGCCTCAGTATCTCGTCCATTCTTGGGCCAGCATCTCATCAAACGTGGCCCATCTTTCCCAGTCTAGACTCTACTTTTAGGCGCCTTTGCTCTTCACTTCCAAATTTTCTCTCAACCTACTTTTCTTCCTTCTTCTACCTCACAGCTCTCATTTGGACTCTTGCAGCACATGTTCTCACCTGAATGTATTAACATCAGTATCAAAGCCAGGGCCTATGCCCTGAGCTTCAGACGCCCTGTCCATGGTTCTCCCTGATTCGCCACACAGCACACGTGTCGGTGATACACAGTGGAACTAGGCTTTGCCATTGACTCCCCTATTTTTCTAGGAGGGTGCTGAATATCTAAATATATTTCTTTTACATTCTATAAAGAATCAACTCCCTAACTTTCCTTTTTATAAGAATTGTGTCTTGGATGTTATTTTAAATGATTAAAAACGAACAGTTTCTTGCAAAGTTAAATCATTTCTTTCCCTTCGCATTTAGGCCAAATGTTTTGCTGTGCAGAAATGCTTAAGTAAATTAGATGATGACTGAAAAGTAGTTTAATAGAATTTTCATTTTGAATAAAAAAATCCATTAGGCTAAGGATTTAGAAAGACAATTTTTCTTTTGCTCTGTTCTTGCCTGAACAAAACACCCACCCAGCCACAATCAAACAAAAATCTTCTTTTGTCTCCATGAACTAATGTCACTTGAGTTGTTCTGCTTTAGAATCCATGGCACTAGGGTGAAAAAAAAACACATAGCATGTGTCATATGAACAACATCGGGGGCTGTGACTAACATATCTGCATACTGGCTATTAAATCTCTTAATTTCCCATACAATATGAACTATGGTCTGCTTCAATTTCCACACTGTATTTTAAGAGTTTTGCTTCAATACTCTTGTTTAATTTCTAAAAACACAGGGCTTCACAGTTATAACCAACTGCTTATCCCAGGCAAATTAAATTAAGCCCCTGGCATGCAACTTAAAGTTTGTTTCACCTAATTGAGCAGCTAATGGGTATGGATGAATTTGAGGTACAGATAAAAATATTGTTTTCAAAGAGGCTTTCTGATTAGCATGCTCTGAAGAGGGCAAAGAAAAATGTTTATGCGGCCATTTTTATAAGCATGCTCAAATCCATTCGTTAAACTCCAGGGAAGATTTCAGAAAACTCTGTCCTGTCTTTACACAAGATGATTTGCTCATTGCTAAAGAAGGTTAAAACCCTTCACCAGAGATATTCTGTGCTGCATCAACACTCAGTTACTTTAATATGCCTTGTGGCAAAATGACCTCTTCCCATTACCAGAATGTGTCTTCACTCAAAGGCTGTGGGTCTCTACTCAAGTGAAACTCCATTGTGTCATCTAATAAAGTGCCTCCTCTAATAAATGGCCCTGTGCCACTGTGCCACAAAAGCAACTGTTGGGGGTCAGGGGAGAGAAGAAACAAATACATCATTGGGGAGGATTCTCTGAAATAGTAACATTCTGGAACTTGTTGCAGTTGCATTAGTTTCCTATCATTTTGCTGTGTTTGTTTCTATATTAATAGTATGTAATATCAGGGAAGATGACCATTTTTCCCAGTCACTATCCTTCTTTTTATTGTATCCTTTTAAAATAAGCTTTCATTAAAAACAAAGCAAATACATGTGTTATTTTTCACAACTTACAATCATAAAAGAAACTTAAAAAAATCACAGTGTTTACCCAATCCACGTGCCATGTTCCACAAAACTTTAAAGACAGCTATTTTAAATGACAGCTACCATTGTGACAGATTCATCTCAAATTCCATCCATTATCCTTCCTTGTACACATGTGAGTTTCTGAGGGTTTGTGTGTGTGTGTGTGTGTGTTTTTCCTTTAGTTTTGATTTTCTTCTTAGATCTCCTGCACATTTGTAATGAAAGAATGAAGAAAATACTATGTATATAGACTAAGAAACACAAGACCCACAGATAAAGTTCCAGAAACATCTGAAAATGGAAGTCAGGTTATTATGGGGCTAATTCTTCAGCAAATGGGTACCTTTGTGGTCCTCCATGCATTTACTTCATTTGGTCCACAGGTGAACTTGTCACATCACATTTATAAGGACAAAAAAACCTGTATGTTTCAGGTATTTCCTGAACCTTCAATGAGTTTCTATTAGACATGGTTTGGTCTACACATCATCTAGGAACTAATTGTCAGAAAGACAGACATAAAAATGATCATCTTAACGTAATTTGGCCCCTCTTTTGCTGGGCTAGGAACATGGCATCTGGCAGAGACTTTCAAGTTTCAGATTCTGATTAATTATCCATTTCCCAAGTTCATTTAATAAATAGTGGAGACTGATCAGAAAAGGATCTACAAATGGAAATCCCCACTCTGGCTATCAAAAATCTTTAAAAAAAGAAACTATAACTTTTCTCATGTTATCCATCAGTCTGCCTCAGATTAAACTTGATCTTATTCCTGACTTGAGTAAGAAAATTTCACTATTGTTTGCCCCTTTAAGGATGTAGAACTTCTCTTTCCACAAACCAACGTTAGCTTAGCAAGTCACCACTGTCCACATTGAGATCAAGGTCCCAGTTGCATTCTCTTCTATGTGCACATCACTTTGTTGTTGTTCACTTACTATGTCGAAGTGCATAGCAAGTACAAGCTTCCCTCCATAGAGCACATATGCATGAGCCATATGCACAAATGCGTATACACATAACATTCAATCTAACCTTTTCCCTTTCCTATTTTATCTTCACAACAACCCTGTCAAGTATGTATTATTACTCTTACAGATGAAACAAAACAAACTCAAAGTGGCAATGGTCGCTCGCATTTGAGTGTGCTGGCTGGGACAAATATTAATACCTTCCTCTTGCCCAAGGTTTTATTACAATCCCACCTATGCACATACATCCAGGCTTAATTCTCAATTGGGGGAAACTTCTAAGAGGCCCAGAAAAAGGAGCACTGTTTAGTCCTCGTGCCTACGGCAGTTTTTTCCTTAAGTTTCCGTGGCAGGGCCATCAGTTGGGGCCAGGAACAGTGGAGGAGCACCTGGAGGCGGAGATCTTTCCTCCCTGCCTGTCAGGGCTCCGCTCACACGCCATCCATCTCACAGGCCCAGGGAGTGTTTAATGAAGCCGGTTTGGATCAATGGAGATCAGTATTTAGGCTATTCTCCAAGACTGCTAAAATGGCCGGGAAATGTGCCCATTTTTGGCAAGGAGTTCAGTGCCTGTTGTGGTTTTATTTTTAAATAATCCTCTTTAACAACTTTTTTAGGTGGCTGTATATTGAAAGCTCTTGCAGTTATCCAAATCAAGTCAATCAGAATTACTGAGCACCTATTCTGTGCCAGACACAGCTGGAGGATACAAGGATACTACTCCAGGAACCTGAGGAATGAGAAGGATGCAATGAACCTACAAGTAATGCTAAGAGGCGGAATACAAGAGCTGTAAAGGAGGTACAGTAAAGAGCTACAGGAATTCAGACAAAAAAAAAAAGACATCATTTCTGGTTAGGAAAATCAGAAGAGACATCATGGATAAGGAACAAGCATTTGACATAGGCCTTTAGGAATTCATTCACTCCATCATTCAGTTAACAAATACTTATGGAACATTTAATATGTGCCAGGCATTTGCTAAGAATTGGAGCTAAAAGGGAATATAATCCCCGCCTTCAAGGCATCTGCACTCTAGTGATGAGTTAGGGAATGAGCAAGGAAACAAAGTAAGTAATTATAGCTTGTGTGGGTGCTAACAATTGAACGACCAGGATGGACTGACAGTATTAGCAGGGTTGAAGTATGTGGTGCTGGTAATGAGATACTTGTTTTACAACAGTGGTATAAGGAAGGTCTTGCTTAGGAAGTAATTTTAAGTGAAGATCTAAAGAATAAGGAAGAACCAGCCATTTGTAAAGCAAGGGTAAGAATATTCAAGATGCTGAAAGCAGTAAGTAAAAAGATTCCAAAATGAAAAGAATTATTGTGATCAAGGAAGTCTCAAAAGGTCTCTGTGGCCAGAGAATAGGAGCAATGGACTGGCCAGCTTGAGACACGGCTGGAGAAGCAGGTGTTCAGACCTTGCAAGGTGCCTGGTCATAGGAAGAAGTCTGGATTGTCTTCTCAATTCAGCAGGACTTTCAAAGGGTTTTAAGCTGGGCCGTGGCACGAGGCCAGTTTGCATTTTGAAAGGAAAACAGTCAACTTGGAGTTGACTTTAGAGAATGGGCTGGAGTTGGGAGGTGAACTGGGAAACTATAGCATTGTTCCATTTGTGACAATGTGTTTTACACAAGGGTGAAGCTGGGAGATATAAAGGTAGATAAATTCAAGATACATTTTAGAGGAAGAAAGAACAAGATTTACTAGACTGAGGTGGAGCAGGGTGTTTAGGTAG